>JAIUCV010001376.1:0-106223 GCA_026724425.1 Erythrophleum ivorense | reverse complement strand
GCAACTCTGGTTAGAATTTTTTTATAAAATTAATTGAGTTGTCAGTAAATCTTGGTACATAGATCTATTGCATCATTTTATTATGATCTAATTTTTCTTCCGTAAGTTTGCCTTACATGTTTCCTTCCGTGCGTCACTTTTGGACGGATCGCGGATATCGCCGATGAAGGAAAAACCGGTAAATGATGAATATATGTATATATCCTTTAATTATATATAGTCATGTGTCATATATTTTTATTTATAGATACATGTGTTGTGTATATATATTAGGTTGTGGGAGATGTGGGATATTTTACGGACTGATATGTTTCGTGGTCGGCTTACCATGTTTGTTTTCATGCACTTACCGAACTAAAATCCGAAGCAAATTCGGGTTACCGGAGTCTCCATATTCGGATTGCCTCACCCACGGCTTTTGTGAATGTTGTGCTCTTTGCCAAGAATACCGTGAACTAAAAAATCGTGGTCTTGACCCATCTATTGGTAAGTTAAAGAATTGATCATATGCAACTTTTTTTTAACTTAATTTTGTTGATCAACTTGAGTTAGTAGATCCAGATTCCATTAACCAGTTTTAGGGAAAAAAATCATAATGAAGTAATTAAAAACCATACAGTAACAACAGACTTATTCATTTATTTATGTTTCTGGAAGTAAAAGAAATCGCATTTCTTCTCTCTGGTGAGAAATAGAGTTTAATTATGATGATTTAATTTAATATTAACTTTTATTATTATCGTGGTGTAATAGGATGGAGTGGGAATATGCAACGGATGATGGCTCCTCCTATGGATCAGCACATGAATAGTGATGTTAATATGGGCTCAAAACTCGCAGACTCAAAACCTGCAAGTTCAAAATTGGTAGATTCAAAATCTGCAAATTCAGAACCCGCAAGTTCAAAATTCGCAGATTCAAAATCTGCAAACTCAAAATCCGCAGACTCAAACTCAAAACCTGCAAGTTTAAAAAACCTTCAAGCCTAAACGGGTTTTCTGTAAAAAAAAATGTGACATGAATATTGTCTGTGTTGTAATATGACTTTTAAAACAGCACTTTTTAAGAGCAGTTAATTTATAAAGCACATTAATTTAAAATTGTTTCACCTTTATTAATTTAATAATGAATCAAAATATTTTATTTTATGATTGGTAGCCCAAATATATATTTAGTTAACGAATCTGAAGTGATTCTGAATGCCTGTCAACGGATTCCACCACTTCTTCTTTCTATTTTTTTTTTTTCCTCAAGAGAGGTTATGAAATAAGTTATGAGCATATATAAGAGGATACAAGATTTTTTTATTTTTTTTTTTTATTAAGGTTTTGACTACACCTAAAGAGGATTCAAATTCTTAAACTTGAAGTCTAGCTTGGTAGAATACAAGTTTGAGAATCTTAGCCTAAAGGCTGTGTGCGTCAACCATTTGGACAAGTACCTCCCATACTTGCATAAATCATGTTTACCATACAATATCATCGTATCAATAGTTTTTAAAAGTAAGTTGTAGTTTTATTTTTGTTTCCACATGTAGGATAGAAACTAAGAAATTACCACCAGTTCCACCACCATCCAGTAAGCAATATACCAAGTCAGTAATATTCCAAACCATTAGTTAACAACCATCTTATACCATTGTGGTTTAAAAAACACGGTGACAGCCGAACTAGTTGGGGGAATAAAGTCTCAAAATAGCTTTACACAAGACTTTATTATATACAAGATGGAAAAGGAGCGCACCATTTGTAAAAAGTTTAAAATGTTAAACTAGTTCAAGTTGTGAGAAACCTCACTTGATAAAAACATTAACCTTCATCTATAATTATTTCACAAAACAATAATAGATTAGTTATCAAAGAAAAAGAAAAAACTCTTTGTTGCCAAACCGTAGCCAGGTCTATGGGTCGACCAAATCTTGACCAGCCAAATCAAGTACAACCTGTTGAATATTTAAGTGTATAAGGTTACAACATGTTCCAAGGTGTTCCAACATGTGCAAACAGATGCCTTTGGTTCGATCATTAAACGAACGGTTGCAAACGTTCGTTGAGTCCTTATGAGAACTTTAAAAGTTACGTTCTGTCATGGAGACAGAGATGATGCGAAATCACGAGATCTAGAGAGTTAGATCTGATTCACAAAACAACAAAAGTAAACACACACAAGATCTCTATTTGTTACTCTTTGATCTTAAGCCTAGACAAAGATTGGACGTGATTGTCTTATCCTGCGAAGGATTTCGTGTAACCCAAGGCTGTATAGGGTCGAAATACTCTTTAAGGAAACTGCTTCGTACATGATTCAATCATAATCCAAGATACCCACACATCTCACACATTTCTCTTTGAAACACTTTGTCGTCTGTTCCAACACCCTGCGCTCTGTTCCAATACCGAGAAACAGAGGGTGATACATCAACAATCTTAAAGAGTATTTCCTGAGAACGATGGCTGGTGTTTCTGTGCGTGAGATGACTTCCAAGTTTGGGAAGTTAGACAAGTTTGAAGGAGTCGATTTCAGAAGATGGCAGAAGAAGATGCACTTTCTACTCACAACCCTAGATGTTGTGAATGTTCAAAGCATGTTGATGCCCATCATAATGGAGAACCGAAATCGATATAGTGGCTAAGGTATGATCACAACCGTGGAATGATATGGTTAGTGACTTGCGTAGGATGCTTCGATTAAGTTATCGGTTTTAGTTACATGACATGTTCCAACATAGATCCGCCTGTTCCAACAACAGTCGGAAATGATACTTCGTTACGGCATATGAGATTAGGCCATGTGCATTATGCTAGGATGCTTGAAATGTCTAAGGAAGGTTTAATTCATGGTTTTGGCATGAATGTAGAGAAATGTAGAACATGTATGTTGACTAAGATAACTAGGAAAAAGTTTGATAGCATTGTTAGGGTATCAGAAGTCCTTGGACTTATTCATAGTGATTTATGTGATTTGCATGCGACACCATCCTTGGGGAATAAGAAATATTTTGTTCACATTCATTGATGACTATTCTCGATATTGTTCTGTATATTTGTTGCACTCTAAGGATGAGGCCTTAGAGAAATTCAAGGTTTTCAAAACCGATGTTGAATTGCAACAGAGTAACTTGATTAAGAAGTTACGCACCGATAGAGGTGGTGAGTATTATGATCCATCATAATTTCAGTCTGTGGGTATAATACATGAGATCACGGCTCCTTATACACCATAAGAGAATGGTGTATCTGAGAAGAAAAACAGAGTCCTAAAAGAAATGGTTAATTCCATGTTATCCTACTCAGGATTGAGTGACGGTTTATGTGGTGAAGGCGTGTTAACAACATGTTACTTGTTAAACAGAGTTCCTAACAAGAGGAACAAGATTACCCTATATGAGCTTTGGTACAAAAAGAAGCCTAACTTGAAATATCTTCGAGTTTGGGGCTGTAGGGCTGTCGTGAGACTACCCTAACCAAAAATTATAACTTTGGGTGAGAGAGGTGTTGATTGCATCTTTATTGGTTATGCTGAGCATTCTAAGGCTTATAGGTTCTATGTCATTGAACCTAATGATTCTATAGCAGTTCACACTGTGATTGAGTCAAGAGATGCAATATTTGATGAGAATCGTTTCACATCAATACCTAGATCAAAGGATTTGGTTTCGTTTGGAACTGGACAAGGAGATGGCACGATCGTACGTTCCAACATCTCGACTTGTGTTCCAACATCCAGTGAGTCACATGTACCTCGTAGAAGTAAGAGAGGAAGGATTGAGAAATCATTTGGTCCTGAATTCCAAATTTATTTGGTGGAAGGTTCAAGGGATGAGATTGTTCTACAATACTCATACTGTTATCATGTTGATGATGAACTTAGGACATATAGCGAGGCTATGACGTCTATTGACGTTGCTTTCTAGAAAGAAGCTATAAATGATGAGATGGACTCTATTGTAGGAAACAATACGTATTTCCTGACTGATCTCCCACCTGGTTGCAAAGCTTTAGGCTGCAAGTGGATTTTCACAAAGAAAATGAAAATCGGTGGTGCAATCGATAAGTTTAAAGCTCGATTGGTTATACAAGGTTTTAGACAAAGGGAATGTATTGATTATTTCGATACGTATGCTCCTGTTGTCAGGATCTCTTCTATAAGGTTCTTGATTGGTTTGGCAGCCATTCATGACCTTGTGATCCATCAAATGGATGTTAAGACTGCATTATTGAATGACGTCTTGGAATAAGAGGTGTATATGGAACAACCTGAGGGATTTGTTGTGCCTGGTAGTGAGCACAAGGTGTGCAAGCTGGTGAAATCACTGTATGGGCTGAAACAAGCACCTAAGCAGTGGCATTAAAGGTTTGATGAGGCTGTCTTGTCGTTTGGTTTTAAGATTAACCAATCGGATAAGTGTTTATACAGCAAGTTTGATGATTCCGGTAAGGGAATGATCATTTGTCTGTATGTGGATGACATGTTGATCTTTGGTACCAACCTTAGACAAGTGGAACTCACAAAAAAGTTTTTGTCATCGAAATTTCGCCCTGAAAGATATGGGGGAGGCGGATGTGATTCTTGGTATTAGAATCAAGCGTGAGGCTGGAAGGATATATTTATCACAAGCTCACTATGTTGAGAAAGTGTTAAAGAAGTTCAATTACTTGAACTGTTCCCCTGTAAGTACTCCCATGGAGGCAAGTGTAAAACTTATGCCTAACATTGCAACACAAATATTCTCAAGTGATTGGTTGCTTAATGTATGCAATGATGAGCACGAGACCGGATATAGCATATGCGGTTGGAAGGTTGTGTAGGTACACTAGTAATCCTAGTACTCACCATTGGCAAGCTGTAAAGCATGTGCTCAAATACTTGAGAGGAACCATGGACTATGGTTTGTATTATGGAGGATTTCCTTCGGTGTTGGAAGGTTATTCTGATGCAAGTTGGATCACCAACATGGAAGATCATACTTCTACAAGTGGTTGGGTGTTCCTAATTGGGGGAGGTGCCATTTCTTGGGCATCTAATAAACAAACTTGTATCACAAGTTCGACTATGGAATCTGAATTAGTGGCTTTGGCAGCTGCTGGAAGAGAGGCTGAATGGTTGAGAAACCTTGTCTCTGATATTCCTTTGTGGTCGAAATCGGTGTCTCCTATCTCGATCTGTTGTGATAGTCAAGCGACTATGGCTAAGGCTTATAGCCAAATGTACAATGGAAAGTCGAGACACCTTGGCGTTAGACATAGTGCGGTTCGTGAATTGATCACTCACGGTGTGATAACTTTGGAGTTTGTTCGGTCTCAGCAGAATCTAGCAGATCACTTGACGAAGGGTCTGGCTAGGGACTTGGTAATCAAGTCGGCTGAAGGGATTGGTTTGAAGTCCATTTCAAATCTCTAGTCGTGGGACACCCAACTCCCTTCTAGTACAACGCTAGGAGCTGAGTTCAAGGTGAGTCCATTCCTTGAGAGATTGTAGCACTGTTTTATGTAATCCCAAAGGAAGTGCTTGGTGTATGCATGAAATGCTAGGATGAAGTGTAACTTCTTATTAGATCCTTTGAAAAATTGCAAATGCAGATGCAAGATATAAAGGATCTACCTATGCGAGTGTGAATTGTAGCCGCTTCAAGTAGCTCAGACTTAGCTTCCTATACACTCGTGAGAGGATTGGACACATGGCTGTTAATAGTGTCAAGTAAACACTTAGAGTAGTGAGAAAATCATGCGTGTTTTACCCTCTCGTGCCCAAAGTAGTTTGATAAGTTCAATCCGTAGGACACTTTGATTATCGAGCATTAGATGCATGTGTTCACAGTATGTAAATTCAATCGATACGACATTTATATATATGCATGTGGTTTGGTTTACGTTGCTGTTTTTTTGTGAATGAAATGTTACACTTAAATGGGGGAGGAATGTTGGATATTTAAGTGTATAAGGTTACAACATGTTCCAAGGTGTTCCAACATGTGCAAACAGATGCATTTGGTTCGATCATTAAACGAACGGTTGCAAGCATTCGTTGAGTCCTTATGAGAACTTTAAAAGTTGTGTTCTGTCATGGAGACAGAGATGATGCGAAATCACGAGATCTAGAGAGTTAGATCTAGTTCACAAAGCAACAAAAGTAAACACACACAAGATCTCTATTTGTTATTTTTTTTTTATCTTAAGCCTAGACAAAGAGTGGACGGGATTATCTTATCCTGCAAGGGATTTCGTGTAACCCAAGGCTGTATAGGGTCGAAATACTCTTTAAGGAAACTGCTTCGTACATGATTCAATCATAATCCAAGATACTCACACATCTCACACATTTCTCTTTGAAACACTTTGTCGTCTGTTCCAACACCCTGCGCTCTGTTCCAACACCCTGCGCTCTGTTCCAACAACGAGAAACAGAGGGTGATACACCAACACAACCTCCAGTTCAATCAACGGCTTACCGGAACAACCAGGTATATGTCCATAACGGTGCAATTGGGTAACAACCAAACATACCAACGGGCATACCGATCAATTCGATTGCATGAACGACAGTGAAAATGGTTCGATCACTCTTTAAAATACAAGTACTCCACACAATTTCATACAAACGTCATATATACATTTTTCTTCTTACTTATTTTTTGTTGTGAATTGGTTCAGCTGTGATCACATAAATAGATCCATGCGTTACGTAAGGAAAGATCGCTGAAACTGTTGACGAAGGCGCGAATAGTAAAGTTATTTATACATACATAACATTTCGCATATTCTCTCCAGTACAACAAATATCTATATTCATAGCAGACGAAATACGCAATTATATGGGTTTTATAGCGCGTGTATAAACGCTATTAAAACGGACGCTATAATAGAGGACCCATATACGATAGCGTTTTTGGAGAGGCGCTATTGTAGCCTTGCCTACAATAGCGCTTACGTAGTGCCATTGTCTAGTAAATGACGACACATGTTTCGCGTTATGTGTAAGTTTTGTACAGCGCTTCATACGTGTTATTGTTTATGTTTTTAGTAGCAATATATATGTGCTACAACCATCTTTGTAGTAGCTTATGCTAGACGCTATTTTCATCTATATTGTGGCGTTTTGTTCTCGCTATTACCATCGTAATTGTAGCTCATATAAAAGGTTACAACAATTCAAATGATGGCTATATATACATGCCATTAAAATCGATACGATGATGAAGCTTGTTGTACCAATGGACGTGCACCTCAAAAGAAATCCAAGCAGTTACAATCACAAACAAGGAGATTATTCAAAGTTCAGATTTTATTTCATAGTAGTAAATCATCGAGTCACAAAACATTACAACATTCAAGTCAAGTTTAACCAAAAGGGAACTTAGTTTATGATTCCCAAACACACACATCAAATCTCATTCCACATAATCGGATCACATCATGGCAACTTTGTCTTCAGGCCAGGCTATAGTGGTTCCAATAGCATCCTCCATACACTCAATTGCTGATGAAGTCCTCCAAACAGGCGCATCATTTACCTTAACTGTATCAACCCAAACACGGACTGCATTATCACCTAAAGGAACAAAATGCACTAACGCTTCTGGGTTGTCTGAAGACCAGCGTCCTTCTGCAACAACCCTCTTATCACCATTAATGTCCATCAGTTTACACTTCCGGTCTTCCTTGCCAAACTGTTAAGAAATGAATCACGCACCACTTAATACCATAACGTAATCACCAACCAATATGAAATGTAACCAGATTGAAAACATACCTTCTGTGAGGAGCCTGAAGTAGGAGACTGTGATACTGGTTTTGAACTTTTGATGGGAGCTGGTGGAGTAAGTACTTGTGGCTAGCCGCGAGGAGATGACGTGGCTGGTGCATCTGTGTTTAGATCGTCGAATACAACTCGATTAACTGGCCACGCTACAAATGTCTTCAAAGAGTCCTGAAGGTTTGAAAGTTCTTCTGTTGGCCGCCAAATAAAAGTATCTGGTTCTATAACCACATCCACGAAAACTTTTATGGCATTTGGTCCTAAAGGTAAGCCATTCACCAAAGCTTTGGGATCACGAGTCTGCCAGCGGCCTTCAGCAACATGTTCTTCATCATTAGATAGCCAGTTGAGGAGTTTGCATTTGTTCACAGACGTTGTGCTTGGGCTCTGGGATAGAAGTGACGCCAAAACAAAAAGATATTAGTAACTACAATGAAATCATAACCTAAAACAGATCTTGTACTCATTCCATATCAACATCACATCATACTTAACTACAACGAATCTGCTTCTACATAATAAAATACAGTGAAGATGACAAAGTAAACATTACCTTAGGAGGGATATCTTCTGGTTGAAACTCATCTTCAAGAGCAACGACACAATTCTGAGGCCATGCAATAGTTTCGCCTACAGCCTGAGAAATACAAAACATATTTTGTGCAGGCCTCCAAAGAAATGCATCTCCTTTGACAGCCGTCTCAACCAACAGCTTCACTGAGTTAGGTCCTAACGGTATATTGTTGACAAAGTCCATGTGATCGGAAGACAAAATTCGACCCTCAGCTACTTTGTATTCAGAGCCAGCCCAGTCAAACAGAATGCACTTAGGCTGTGTTCTTTGGTTTACGCTCTACATTTGTCAATGATTTTTTACGTCAGGGATAGTTCAGTACTAATGAAAAGCATAAAGTAGCCTTTTATATAAATATGCTTACTCGGTGGGCTGAGTTTTCACCCACATCTGCTTCCGAACGCTACAAGTTTACATATATTAATCTGTTAGTTTAAAGATGAATAATCCTTAAGTGTAAATAACCATTCATGCGGTGATGATAACTTACATTGCTATTCAGTTTCGCAAGGGCTTCTTGCAACTCGTGGACCTGCTGTTGTAACTGAACTTGAGTTTGTTGCATCTCCGACACGTATTTGCTCTTCACTTGGAAACAAGCAAGTTTGCTCAAGCTCATTCCTCTACCCATTGCTCTCAGGCGTCCAGGATTGTCAGGTCCCAAAATCTGTGAAAGCGTGTCTTCTTTTGGGTTCGACGATGACTCTGATGCAGCATCAGATTGCATGAACTCCTTCGCCTGTTCCTGTAACATCTCACTCTTGTTTTTATAGGTTTAAAGATTCAGAGATAAACATATATGAGTCACTGAGAGGTTTAGAATAATACTTACGATTTTGGCAGCAGCATCTGTGTTGACGGCTGTCCCATCCTTCTTCGTTCGTGACTTGACCCACACATTCAGTCTTGTCACTTCAGATGGTTCAGAGCTCTCCTTTTTCTTCAGAATATATAAAGAAGATACAATCACGAATCCAATAATCACAGAAACAATTCATATTTAGTTAATACATATAATATACTTACTAAATCTTCAGCCAGTCTAACCATCCCTCTACGGCTACATGTGTGAGGTATCTGCTTACTTCTTCGTTCCTTATATGCGTCGCTGACAACCTAAAAACGAGGATTAGATGCAATAATTTTAAGGAACAAAGTTCTGACTTTTATTACCTTAAATTCCATACTAGTCTTCTGTTTCACAAACTTTCTCCACTCTGGAATAGGGATATTGTCCGGTCTCAGCTTCATTCTGTCTGCGTGGTTTTTAGCTTTCCTAATCTGTTTAACAAGTCGTGACTTCGAAGCCCTCCATAAACAGCCCATCTGCTTCATAACAGCAGCCTTCTCATATTCTCCATCTAGTTCGAAGCGTATCTGCCAACAATAATATCATAAGAGTGCTGACGTGAAGTAAAAATACATTTTACCATCTATGAAACGAAAATACCTTAACTGATTTCCAGAGAACTGTCTTCCGCTCCTCACCAATCTTTCTCCAATCATCAATCAAGACTGGAACATGTTCACGCACCAATGGACCTAGGTAAGAAGACAACTTAACTGATCCTTCTCCACACGGTTCTCCTAACTCAGTGAACTCAACTCTAATTCGAGAATTTGGATCCCTAGCAATATCTTTCATCTTCGTTGGACCTCTGCGCTTCTTAGTGATTGGCTGAACCTCCTCCGAGTCAGTATGTTGTGGCTGGGAGTCACCATCGGGTACTCGATCTGCAATATTACTATCACCTTCAGCCATCTGACTATCCTTATCAGGTTGTTGTTCCTGCGGCTATGTGTCTGCTTCCTGGGTTTCCTCTTGCCGTAGTCCATCAGTTTGTTCATCAATAGTGCCAATGAACTCAGGCTCAACATCCGCATCGGCGTTCTTCCTCTTTTTAGAAAACTTCCTGGGTTTACCCATTGCTCGCCTGCTGTAAAACTCAAAACCAAGTTTACAATATGAATCACATAATAAGTAAGCTAAAGGCAAACAACCAAATGAAGAAAAAGGAATGACTAATAGCATAATAACCAATTGCATAATTTTCCATTCACAATCCAATGAAAGAACAAGATAAAACTCGAACTCCTACTATCATATGAAATTCCGAACAAGAGAACAATCAACCCCATCAAACATATATCCCTTCACAATCATCTCTGATCATAGGAGCCTCATCTGCCCAGTCTTCTAGACCCATGTCCACATCCGAAGGTAATGGTCCAACATCTGTATGTCCATCCGCCACATTCTCATCACTGTATCTCCTAGATGGACCTCTCATGACTACATACCAACTGGATTCCTCGTTTTCCCTAGAGTAAAATATCTGCCTAGCTTGAGAAGCTAAAATAAACGGATCCTTAGCAAACGATACTTGACTCTGATTCATGTTAACAAGTGTAAACCCATCTTCTACCTTCACACCGTTTCCTCTAACTGCCCACTGACATCGAAAGATGGGCACATAGCAGACATTATAATCCAATAATATAATATTTACTACCCTGCCATAATACGACACCAAATCAACCACCTGAGCTGTGTCTTTAGCACTAGATCTACACATCGCTGTTGCCTCATAATAGACCCCACTATTCTGACTAAGTCTATGCACCGAATTTGTATGAAACCGCAAGCCATTAACAATGTAGCCTGTGTAAGATCTCGCTATTCTCCGTGGACCGTAAGCCAACCACCTTAGTGTCTCATCCTTCTCTTCCATATTAAGAGGTATCTATCAGTTTACAATTCAAGTCAGATTAAGTAAATATGTTAACAGTTACAGAAAAAATGAAACAAAAATATCAGAACATGCCTATTGTTTTAGCCATGATGGGAAATTCTGTGTGTGCATACTCCATAAATAGCTTGCATCACGCCGACATCTCAGATGTGAGTCTTGTAAATGTTGTAAATGAGCACTTGCATATTCAACAACAAACAAAAAATTATATCAGAGAAGAGCAACGGGTTTTTTACTTTGGAGATAGCTTTTTAATAAAAACTTACTCAACATAAGAATCCACCATAGCTGTGTTCTGAATTACCGCTAGATGAGCAATTTTCATGTCTGACTCGCTGAGCGTGAATGACTTGCCAGCTGAGATTGGTCTTCCTTCTAGAATAGTCTTGTTCTCATACTCTGTGTTTCTGTCGTCTTTTTCTTCCACATTCGTGGTCTTCTTCAAGAAATTTGAGCAAAACTTCATGCATTCTTCTGCTAGATAAGACTCCGCTATACACCCCTCAGGTCTAGATGGGTTTCTTACGTAATCTTTCAACACTTTCATGTACCTGTGAGGAATAAACACCATAAGTAAACACTTAGACCTTTTAGAGTATATACACCGTAAGTACTAGGAAGGAAAAAATATTACCTCTCAAACGGATACATCCACCTGAAGTGGACTGGTCCCCCTAGGCGGGCTTCTCTTCCCAGATGCACGCACAAGTGAACCATGATATCAAAGAAGCTAGGCGGCCAATACCTTTCAAACATGCAGAGAGTCTCTACTATTTCTGTTTCCATAACTTGTAGTTGATGCACATCAATAACTCGTTGGCAAAGAAGGCTGAAGAAAGCGCTTAGCCTGAAGATTGCCAACCGTGGACCATTAGGTAATAAACCTCTAATCACAACTGGTAGTAGCTGCTGCATCAGGACATGGTAATCATGTGACTTCAGACCCATCACTTTACACTCGTCTAATGCTACGCAGTTAGATATGTTGGAGCAATAACCGTCTGGACCTTTAAAGTCAACTAGCCGCTTACAAAAGGTTTTTTTCTCTGCCTTTGACAAAGACCATGGAGCTGCAGGAAGCAATGTCCTTTTCCCGTGAGCTTTTGGATGTAAATCCAGTCTGATACCAAGAGTCTCAAGATCCTTTCTGGCTTTTAGACCATCCTTGGAGTTACCACAGTGTAGCAATGTAGCGATTAAGCTAGAAGCCACATTCTTTTCGACATGCATGACATCTAGGTTGTGTCTCACATGCAGCTCCTTCAAATTTCAAAAAACGTAACAAGAGCAATTAGACTTAAGTTTGTAAAAAGTAAATGAATGTTACCAAGTTTGTGTAAACGCATTTAGTAGAAGTTTCATACCTCCCAATAAGGCAATGTGAAGAAGATCGATCTTTTTTTCCATCTGGATAACTCCTCCTCGTCTTTCTCTGCCAATTCCTCTTCATCCTCAGATGCGCTGACTTCATCTTCGTTATCAGAATGTGTTTCAGGACGCGAAACTCTAGATCTCTTTTTTCCACTCTCCTTCCGATTCCCAAAATCGTTCTTGTAATTTTTCAGCAGTAGAGATACATTACGACCCGTTAGTATCCTTCCCTTGATGCCATGTTCTGTCTTACCATCAAACCAAGTCTTCTTAGCCCGAAAACTATGTGAAGGAGACAAACCTTTCCTATGGCACATGTATACATGCTTCCTGCTATTAGCTAGCCACAAGCTATCCGTATGTTTCCCACAAATAGGACATCCCATTTTTCCCTTAACCTTACAACCAGCCAGATTCCCGTACGCTGGGAAGTCACTGATAGTCCACAGCAGCATTGCCCTAAGAGTGAAGGTTGTTTTACTAATAGCATCGAAAGTTAACTCCCCGAAATTCCACAACTTAATCAGATCTTCTATCAGGGGTTCCAAGTAAACATCTATGCTATTACCTGGTTGATGCGGTCCAGGAATGAGCAGACTCAGCATGATGTTCTCTTCTTTCATGCATTGGTCAGGCGCCATATTGTAGTTCACCAACAAAACTGGCCAACTAGAATATCTACTGCTCTTCATGCTAAAGGGATTAAACCCATCAGTAGAAAGGCCAAGCCGTAAGTTCCTCTGCTCAGCTGCGAAAGATGGATATTTCGCATCCATTGAAGACCAAGTCACAGAGTCAACTGGATGGCGCAACTTCCCATCTGTGCTCTTGCCAGTGAAATGCCATCTCAATTCCGAAGCCAGCTTCTCTGATCTAAACATCCTTTTGAGACGAGGGATGATAGGAAAGTACCTCAACACCTTCTGTGGAACACCTTTCTTCACTTCACCTGTGTGTGTATTGGTCTTCCATCTCGAGGCCTTGCATTTTGGACAAGTGTCGACTTTCTTGAGCTTCTTTCGGAACAGACAACAGTCGTTCGGACATGCATGAATCTTTTGATATCCCATATCAAAAGTTTTCAGAAACTTCTTCACGTCGTAAGTGGATGTATGCAGTACATTGTCTTGAGGCAACATGTGCGGCAACGTCTCAAGTAAGTCATTGAAGCTCTTGTCCGACCAACCATTCTGAGTCTTGATCCTGAACAAGGACACTATGGCTGATAGCTTGCTATGGCTCACACACGTAGGATACAATGGCATCTCGGCTTCAGCAAGCTTTGCTAAAAACTCATCTTCCTTCCTATCCTCACCCTCAGCGACTTCACCTAAATCTAAACCCTTACTAGCTAATTCTTCATCTAGACAGTTCGCAGCTTCGTATAAACCCACAATTTCAGAATTCCACACTCTATCTTGACCTACTGACGGAGCAACAGATCTATCATCTCCATGGTGAAACCAATCAAACTGTCTCTTGTAAGCTTCATCCATTCCGTTAATAACCAGATGAGACACAACCTCCTCGCATGTCTTGCGATCTAAATTGCGGCAACATGCACATGGGCAGATTATCTTTCCATTGACTCCTAATTTTTCACTAACTGCGTTAACAAAACCCCGAGCACCAAACTCGTATGCAGAGTCAACTCTTCAGTTCATGAAAATCAAAAAAAGAAGGAAAAAGACAATGATCAAGACTTTGTTAGAAATAAAAACAAAAACTGAATAACAAAATCAATTGTATATACCTGCATAAATGCACCCAAGCCTTGTCCACCATTTCTCTTACAAACTTACTAACTTTCCTTGCCACGGTTCAAACAAGCGTACATGATTCAATGTGCAGAGACGATAAATTAATAAGTGTAAGTGAAAACCGCAAACAAAAAAGTAAAAAGGATCCTAAACATTCACTCACTCATACACTAAATCTACATTTGCGAAGTGAAAAAGGTGAAGAAATCAGAAGATGTGTCTAACCTTCACAGCAAATGTGTTGTCGTGAGGAAATCTTTGTCGAAGAATGCAAAATCAAAAGTACCGACACAAACCTGCGAGCAGAGACACATTAAGTAAAGACCAAGTCGGATTATCAAGTTCAGGGACAAATAAAGTCGGATTTGAAGAAGCGGTGACAATTAAAGTCGGATTCGAAGAAACTACAGACCAAAATTAACAAACATGAACTCACTTTTATATGCGGATGCGAATCTGTAGAATTTGTTAATCTGGGTTGAATTCGGAGGAGAATAGAGCTGATCCGGTTTGCAAGACTTAGGTACAGGAGCCCATAGTGATTTCGGTCGGAAATTGGCAGGAAAACGGAGGTGGCGGAGATGGCGAGCTTGCACTATGACGATGGAGAGATAGTCGTCTTCGAGAAGACGGAGAAAACGAAGAGGGTTTTTTTTTTTTTGTTCTAATTAATTTGTCATTTTTTTAATGCTATGAATACTATCTATTCTTCTAATGACCGCCAAATCGTGTTTTTTTTCTAAGTGTTGGCGCTTAGTTGATAAAATTGGCGGAATAAGGAGTTTTTATTTGGCGCTTCTATTTTTTTCACAATAGCATACGGACAATGCTATAATAACGTAACCCTAAACCCAAATTTAGTTTTAATAGCAGTAATAAAAAATGTGCTATTGTCATATATGCTATGAATGCCCATATTTGTTGTAGTGCTCATTTGTGTATCACACAGCTTGTCAGACTGGATTTCCGTTCGTGTACTCATGCATGTTCCGGGCCAAGATGAGAAATAAGTACGGGTTATCGGATGCTCCGGTTCCCGATTGGATCACTCACTTTTGTGCTCGATTGGATCACTCACTTTTGTGCTCTTTACCAAGAATATCGTGAGCTTAAGCACCTTGGTTTTGATCCTCCTAATGGTAAATTTCATTATAACGATTATCATTATTCTCTCATTAACTATTTTATTAATCTTTTTTCCTCATCTGTTTTTGATTGGAGAAGAAGAAAACTTTGATTGCTTTTGTTGTTATGATAAATTGTTACATCATCAGCAATTCTACACAAGATTTTAGACTAAAATCTCTGTAAAATAAACCTTTTACATACATGCATGGGTTTTGTAGTTTATGGTTCAGTTGATTATTTTTATAGTCGACGGTAGCCGTAGGGGTGTCAGAATGGGTAATCCAACCCATCCAACCCATTATCCAAATGGGTTGAGAGTTAATGGGTCATGGGTTAATCCAACCCAATTAGTAAATGGATTAGGTTGATCCATGACCCATCTAATTATATGGTTTAATTGGTTAAATGGTTAATCCATGATCCATAAACAATAAACATAAATAATTTTCTAATAATTTTATCAAAATGCATTTTAGGCTGGAAAATTTGTGAAAACAAGTTTTGTGCGGGAAAATTTGCCAAAACACGATTTTGGACGAAAAATTTATGAAAACGCGTTTTGGCCGGGAAATTTTATCAAAACACATTTTAGGCGGGAAAATTTGTCAAAACGCGATTTTGGACGGAAAATTTGTGAATACGCGATTTCGGACAGAAAATTTGTGAAACGCGTTTTGGGCTGGAAAATATCAAAACGCGTTTTAGGCGGGAAAATTTGTCAAAACGCCATTTTGGACGGAAAATTTGTCAAAACACGATTTTGGTGGGAAAATATCAAAACGCGTTTTAAGCGGGAAAATTTGTCAAAACGCGTTTTGGCGGGAAAATATCAAAACGCGTTTTAGGCGGGAAAATTTGTCAAAATGCCATTTTGGACGGAAAATTTGTCAAAACACGATTTTGGCGGGAAAATTTGTCAAAACGCGTTTTGGCGGGAAAATATCAAAACGCGTTTTAGGCGGGAAAATTTGTCAAAACGCCATTTTGGACGGAAAATTTGTCAAAACACGATTTTGGGTGAAAAAATTGTGAAAACGCATTTTGGGAGGAAAAATTTATCAAAACTTGATTTTGGACGGAAAATTTGTGAAAACGCGATTTCGGACGGAAAATTTGTGAAACGCGTTTTGGGCGGGAAAATTTGTCAAAACGCGTTTTGGGCGGAAAAATAGTGAAATCGTAAGTTTTGGTGAAAAATTGTGAAACCCGCATTTTTTGCGAAATTTTTGTGTGAAAATTATATATTTGGGGAAAAAACTAAATTTCATATTTTGTTGGGTATAATTTTGAAAAAAGAAAAAAATTGGGACGGGGTAATTTGCAAAATCATGTTTTTTG
The DNA here is from genome assembly GCA_026724425.1 of Erythrophleum ivorense. Classification (NCBI taxonomy): domain Eukaryota; kingdom Viridiplantae; phylum Streptophyta; class Magnoliopsida; order Fabales; family Fabaceae; genus Erythrophleum; species Erythrophleum ivorense. Next base: position 89,544 of record JAIUCV010001376.1, on the reverse strand, counting down.
TAGACAAAAAGTGAAATCATAATTGTGGAATGACTAATTTGAAAAATAAATTAATGTATGATGAGAAGGTGATAGTTAACCATTTCATCCATCAATCCATTTCAATTTAACCCATTTAATCCACAACCCATTTGATCCACAATCCATTTGATCCATTAATCCATTAGAACCAAAAAATTTGATCCATTAGGGTTAATGGGTTGGTTGGGTTAGGTCAATCCATAAATTTCAACCCATTTTGACACCCCTAACGGTAGGTAATGAATATGATTGATTACAATGTAAACGATAATATAATAATCAATGCGAAAATGCGAGGATAGTTAGATTTCAAAACCTCTTGAGTGGAAAATGGTTCAAGACACATAGATTTTAAGTGTTAAAAATGCCTCTGATTTTTTACCATTTATTTACTAATTTAGTTGTTTAGTTGGGTTACTAGTTTACAACAGTATATTACCCGCTCGCGCGTTTTAAGAGAACCGCCGATGCAACAAGTTTCAAAATCAAAACCTTTACAGCCCAAAACACCGGCGGATTTTTCGGCCAAGCCCGGCTCTTTCCTCTGTTCCCGCCGTATCAACCTCTGGCTCCTTGAAATTAGCTTTCTTGCTCAAATCCTCGAACGCGTCAACCACGTTCTGCAACCGAGCGACGAACTCTATGAGCAGCGACGCGAATGTGGCGAGAGACAAGGCACTCGCGCTCTCGTACGTCTCTGTTGCCTCCACCAACGGGGAAGCTCCGTTTGTCGTCTCCACATGAGGCGGAAGTACAAGCCGGGGAGGCCACGACACCTGTTTCGATAAAGTAGGCCTACAGTTCAATGCCTCACGGTGATTCTTTTCGCCCCAGCTCTTTGGTATCTCAAGAACCGTCTCGCTTAGGGATTTGAAGACGTAGACCGGAAGAGGAGCGTCGAGGGTCTCTTGTGGATCTGAATCTTCGAGGGAGAGCAGTTCTTGAGGCTCTGAATGTGATTCCTTGGACCGGTTTCCGATCTCCCAGTATTCGGAATTGACTAGAAGGTAAGATTTCTTGTCGATCTTGTGCTGTAACTCTTCTGCAGCTAAGTGTACTTCGAAGAGAATGTCGACTGGTCCTAGCTTCTCCATCTTCTTCACTTTGTCACCGAGCTCCCTTAACAATCTGGCTCCTTCTACCCCAACTCTCTGAAGTTCTTGCCGGAAAACTTGTCTTCGTTCCTCTGGTGCCTATCAAATGTTTCCAGATTATGAGCGACTGAGTTGTTGTTTTACCCAAAGTTCACAAATATATGAATCTTTCTTAGATATTACAAACACTGAAAGCTAGAGGGAAAGGGTTACCTGGATTTCAGAGAGAATGCAGCCGTGCAATGCCATCACAGTGAATGCACAATGCTTGAGAGCGCCACTGAGCTTGACGTAGCTCTGCCATGGGTAGTTAAATGACTTATATGGTCCGTGAGGCGGCTCCCATATTGCGAAACTCATCTTTGCAATTACAACAAAGAGAAAACAAACTTAATTCAGAGACGAGGAACAATGGAAGAAGAAACAGATTTTATATGATGATGATTCTGCATCGATAAATACCAGAGACTCTTCTTGGCTGGTTGACTCAACCGCTGATCTATAACCCTTGTAAACCGGATCCTCCGAGGCTTGGTACGTGAGGATTTTGGATGGGACTCTCTCGTACTCAACACAGCGTAGGTATCCATTGACACAACCTGCAAAACCAAATGTCAAATATCATTCATTCAAGCATTTTTTTCTTGAGGCTCAGAAACCCAAAACCTTTGTTTTAACTAACCTTCAAGGGAAGTCGCGACATTCATGAAGTTCTTCACAACAAGGTTATGAAGATCCTCTCCAGCCCAAATAGGATAGATAAACATATTGACACCTAAACTAACACCAGCGCCAAGAGCTATAAGCAGGAACCGGGAGGTAGCCATTTCTATGAACTCCCCTGTTCTGCACCCAGAGATCAGAATATAGCAATACGTAAGCAAGAAGACCCGGAAACCGTATTCGTAGGCTTTCATCGCCGGGTATAGTTTCATGAAAGTTGCAAGGAACCCTGAAACAAGAGACACCAATTTAAGCAGAGAGTCAGAGTAAACCAAAAATGATGCTTTTAGATGATACTGCAACACACCAATGCAGAAGACATTAATGGTGCAGAAGAGCTCTTCCCAGTCACCGGTTAGTGTTGAAAGCTCTGCCATTGCAAGGGCAAGACCTCCAGCTGATAAAGTCCCTAGCGCTCGATTAAACCCTTTGCTTAGAGTTGCTCCTAATAGAACCAACAACAGTCATCACAATGTAGAGCTTTCTTTGCACAAATTTCTCTTAAACAAAACGATTAGAGATGTAACTACTGACAAGTATGATACAGTTTATCGTCAATTCCAGTCAAACCAAATCAACAACACTTGCCTATTATTTTAACTTAAACGACGAAATCGACATATGAAAGCAACAACACACGCTCATTCTCTACGAAGGAAACAAGCCAAATCCAGAAAATTCGATACGAGTATCTCAATCGTGGGGAAACTAAAACCCTCGAGAAAACAGAAATAGAAAGATAGATAATATACCGATCGTGAATTCGAACACGACGACGACAGTAAGAATCGCCCAAACGGAGTAACGGCTGAGATCCGGGTTAGGTTCCTGGAAGAAAATCAAAACCGCAACAATCGTCAGAGCAAGGCCAATCTTCGCTGAGAAGACGATCTTTCTCGGATCAGAAACGCCCATCTCCCAGGCCTTCCTCGCCACCTCTTTGGAGTCCTGATACAACCCGGAGATTTTCCCCCGGAGATTCCCGCACGAGCAGCAGCAGCATAACCGTGATCTTCCGTTACTCTCGCCTTTGAGAAGATCGTTCGACTCGATGTCGGTAAATCTGGAATCGGAGAGACCATTGTTGGAAAGAAGCTTCTCGCGTTTCTCGAGTATTCCATGACAGAAGGAACCTAGCATCGCCGCCATTACTGGACCTTCGCGAAAAAAATAAAACTGTGATTTAGACGGTTGCTGTAGACTTTTTTTTAGCCGAGAATTTGACAATAAGAACTGTGATCATTACTTGTGATCATTACTTTATAAATGTTTGAAAGTGTGATTGATAACCAAATCTGTTAGAGCTACGACTGTTATTAAAAAAATATTTTCTCATAAACTATAAATATATATAAAAAGTAATTTTACGTATTACTATTTCTTTATTATTAATTGAGAAGTATATATCTTTTTTTAGATTAAAAATAATATTTTTTTATGAATAAAATTTGTTTAAAAACAGATATTGTGAGGGTTAATTTATTAATCTAAAATATCACTTAAATCAAACCAATGTTTGGTTCACTTAAACCAACAATCGATTCTTTTAGTTTCGCGGTTTATGTGCCACCTCCAAAACTTTAAAAGTATATATTTCAATTATAGATGATGGTACCAAAATTAGAGTAGATAATATCATAATCAAAGATTTCCGTTTTATGCATTATCAATTAGAATCTGAAAAAAAGTAAAAAAATTAAAAAAAACTAGCGATAATACCAAATCAAAGGAACTTTGATACTAAATAAAAGATAATTATTTATAATTTATATAATTTAAACCATTATCTTAAATTAAGAAATTTTCCTAATATAAATTCTAAATAGATTTTTGGTGTTACTAAAAACTTATACATGTTTTTCTTATATCTATCGATATTCCAAATCTAAAATTTAGAAAAAAATTTAATCTTTGATGATGATATAGAAAAAATTTCAAAAAATAATTTGTAAATATTGTAAATATGATCTGTCGACAACACAGCACACTTCTTTGTTTCGGGTTTTACATAATGTCATTACATGATTTTGAAGTCTATCCATAAATGTATTTTTTCATTTTTTATTAAACTGAAACTACAAACATATTTTATTCAAGAGTATATAAAAGTTTGGTGCTATTCAGATTCTGAATTAAGTTAGTATTAGGGTTGGACACGCGCTCTGCACGAGGTGATATTTTACTCTAATATTTTTTAACTTAAAGATGTCTATTTACATAACTCGAAATCTTATACGACATATTAATTTGATGGTTTGGTTCTTATCTTCGTTTTACAGTGTAGAAATTAAACATTTTAAATAATTTTTTAAAAAGGTAAAAAACAAAATAAAACATTAATCATAATCCTAAATTACATATGATAAAATTGAGTGAAAAACATAAAAATCAAATGACTATAGTATAATAAAATAACAAATCAAATGACTACATTTAAATTGTTATTCTTTTTTTAGATTTGTCTTGAAAATGAACCTGGTGATAACACCTAAGCAAGGCAAAGTTGTTAATACCACATGGGAGAAATGTTAATTTTTAAAAATGCTTTTCTTTTAGTATATTATGGATAACAGTTATAACATAACCATGATGTAATATTTTATTGTTTGAACATGTGTTTGATTATTGTATTTTTTTTAATTATTAATAAATAAAAACAGTATAATCAATAGTCAATACTGAAAATTTTGAATCACTTAATACAAAAATTCAGATTCAAACTAACAACATACTTGACAATATTAACAGAAAAAAACATACAAAAAAAAAAACATACAACTCTTAAACTAACATTAAAATTAAAACATGTTATAAAAAGAAGAAAAAAAACAAAAAACAAAAACATACCCGCACTGCACTGCTGTGCGGGTCAGACACTAGTTATTTTTATTAAAACTAACTAAATTTTATTTTTAGCATTTAAAATACAGTTAGTCATCAAATTTCTTTAGTCTAATAATATTTTTTACATTACTAAATATTAGAAAAATGGATCTCAAAAGAATGAGAAAAAAATAACAATTATTTATTTGTTAAAAAATTGCTGTGATAAAAATAATATAATATTAAATATAAGTTTTGGTTTATTTGGGTAAAATGAAAGTAATAAAATAAAAATCAAAAAGCAATTTAATATTGAAGAAAGAGAATGAAAATACCAAAAAGTGGCTTTAAAAAAAAAAGATTCAACATAGAAAAAACAAAAAAGTAACTGAAAAAGACTTTTAAGGCTTTAAAAATTAATAAAGTCTTTACAGCCCCATTGGTAAAAAAAATAACTTTAAAGACTTTAGAATTGCTAAAAGAACTCAGAGCCTCATTGCCAATCAGGCCCAATAATGGCGGAGATATTTTTTATTTTGACTGACGAGAGGTTAGAGCATCTCCATCCCTGTATCTAAGGTGGGTTTTAACAAAAATTTTAACAATTAAAGGCAATTAAGAAAAGAAAAAAGAAAATTAAACTGTGTAACCAAACTCTTAGCTAGAGTTTTTCTTCTCGCTTAAAACCTGACACGTGTCTGCAACACATGAATAGGACTTTTTAAAACAAAAACAAAAAGAAAAAATCGAATTTTCTCTCTCTCTCTCTCAGTTCCTTCCGCCGGGTCGAATCGCCTTCCTCCAGATTCGTGATTCGTTTCCGGCTAACGACCTCCGATCTAGGGAGATGTTGTTTGCATGTCTCTTTCTCCATCTCTTGATCTCTCTATCAATGTTTATTTGTCTCTCTATCTCTATCTCTATCTTTCTATGTCTCTCTATCTCTATCTCTCTCCTTCTCCGCCTCCGATCACGATTACCGCCTCTTCCGATTCACCGCCGTCGACAGACTAAGGAAGGCGCTCGCTTCTTCTACGCTTGGTAATCTCTCTGAACGCCAATCGGAAAAGATAAGTATCTCTTTTCTCTCTTCTCTTATTGATTGTTTTGCATGTTGCTGATTTCGTTTTCAGCTCTCTGTGATTTCTCGTCTCTTGAGAATTTCGATTGAAAAGAGCTAATGCTTTTTTGCTTAAACATAGGTTAGTGTTAGATCCCTTGAAACTATAAACATAGTTTACTTGGCGGATGTGATGAGACTCGAGTTGCTTGTCTGTATAGTTGTGTTGTCAATATCTTAAACACATAGGAAGTAATCTTGTAATAAACTCATTGTATCGGAACCAAACATGATGCATAGGTAATCTATGTTCCTGATCTAGCTAAGTATATGCTTCTTTCACATGCTTCTTTTACACTGTGAAATTGGTTTTGCTTTGAGTAGATGCTTGGTATATGTTGGTAGTGCCTCAATGATATATTAGTTGTTATAGGTGCTTTATGATTATGTGCACGCAGTCTTTAGTTAGGAAATCAAATATGTCTCTGTATAATGGTTTCCGAAAGTTGTATTGTTCTCTTACTTGTGTGGAAGTTTAGTTCGATTTATGTGATGTAAGTGTAGATTTTGATTTGGTTTTGACACTTGGATGTATTTCCATGGTTAGGTACAAGGCTCATTGGCGGGTGGTAGCATAGGCGTTGAGGCGAGCAGAAAAATGGAAGGCTATGTTAATTCGCTTCTCTTATCTACGTACTGGTTAGTCTCATTTTCTTTCCGATTTTCGATCGCAATTCAAAATTAGACGAAGGAATGGTCGAAATTGATTAGCATTAGGATCAGTGATCAGAAAGTTGAGAGCTTTGAAATTGACTTGAGCCGGATTTCAATGTCAGGGTTTGGCACTTTTGAGTTTATCTGCACTTTTGACTTCATCCCTAAAACCATGTTTTATTTGAGTCGTTATCAAAGAGGTCATTGACGTGTACTCTTCCACTTTATACTTATTCTAAGACCTGTTTCTTTCTACATTGTCAAAAACATAACGAGAAGTTTGCATGCCAGTTCTTGGTGGATAGCTACAACAAGCCAGTTCCTGCAATTCTGAAGATCCCTTCCAAGGACCATCCCTATGACCCTGCTCATAATTCGGTAAAATTACTTCCTTTTTGTAAATTTTGATTTTTTGTAAAACATATACATTTCGGTAAACAATATACACTTTGTAAAACATAATTTTGTTAAGAACCAAATAAAAAGTTTTAGGGATGGATGAAGAAAAAATTAAAAAACCACATAAAAGTTGTTAGCATTGATTTATGTGAAAATTAGTAATAAAAAAAGTTTAGAACCAAAAACATGGTTTTAGGGATGGAGATGGTCTTATAGCTAGATTGGTTCACCCGCTACCACCCACAAACGCAGCTTTTGCGAGTATTGCGAGTAGTAGCGGTTATTGGTGTTTGACAACAATCATCGCAAACGCTTTATGCCGCTTCAAACCGCTCCATATCCCTCAAGATTCCTCAAAATCAAAAGCTCCTTCCCAGCAGCGTTTGCGGTTGCGGGTGGATAGTTAAAAAAAAAAAAAAATCAAAAAACAAAAATTTATTTAAAATCAGAAAATAAATAATAATCTTTATGAAAAAATAAGATTTATTTATTATAATCATAATAAAAATAAAAATATTTGGTATTTTTTTGGTAAAATTCATTAAAAACATATCATAATTTTATATTTCTAAGTTCTAACAAATTAAAGTTCTCTTCATAAACGTTCACTTCATAAACGTTCACTTCATACTAATATATATACAAAATAAAATGGTAATCTAAATTTAATTTCCACACTAAATTTTAATAGAAATCACATTCTTATCTAAATTATATAAATTAAAAGATGAATATAAGTATTATATACATATTATTTTTTATAATTTTTTTTATTAATATAATATAGTTTTGATGTTTTATAATTCTAAAATGTGTTTATATTGTTAATTTATTGTTTAACCGCTATTTCACCCGCTGGTTAACCAGTCAACAAATATTCCGCAAACGCATCTGCTCTCAATCGCTATACCAGTCGTGCAAACAGCTTAATTACGCATTTAACCGCAAACTCCCACTTCCGCAAACTCCCGCAACTGCAACCGCAACCGCATCGTTTAAACCAGTCACATCCTTAGTGGCCCTTGTAGGTGGTGAAGGAGAAGAAAAAAAAAAGGAAAAAAGAAGTGGTTATGAAGCGAAATGACGACGTTTTAATTGCTTTTTAAAGATACCATGTGGGGGAATTAATAAGTGGTTCTTTGAAAAATACTTATTTAACTTCTGAACTTTATAAATTATACATTTTATTTTCTAACTGTTGATTGTACAAATAATTCCCTAATGTACTGTTGATTTTTATAAATCGGATTTCAATTAGTCAACCGTTAACTTAAAAACGGATTCCGCTAATTTTTTAACATAATCCGACGGGATTTTCTATTCAAAACTCGAAATTTTCAAACCTAAAAACCATAAGGGAATTTCTGGTAAACTCCGCCGATTTTTAGCAACTTCTAACAAATTTTGGAGTTTGAATATTGAATTGGTACAATCACTGAAATTTGCTGGAAATTGCTAAAAATAGTCGGAGCTCACCGGAAATTCCCTTATGGTTTTTAGGTTTGGAAATTCAGAGTTTTGAATAGAAAATTCTGACGGATTATGTTTAAAAATTATCGAAATCCGATTCTATGTTAAATGTTGTCTAATTGAAACCCGATTTGTAAAAGTAACAATATATTGAGGAATTATATGTGCAATCAACAGTTGAAGAATAAAAAGTGTAATTTCAGAAAAAGTGCGTTTTTCCCTATTTATGTTTAGATATTTGAAAAAATACTCTAATTTTTTATGTTAAAAAAATACACTTTGTATATGTAATAAGACTGTTTTAACCTTATAACTAATTTTATATGATGATGGAATGATACTATTGGTTGTTTAAAATTAGGAATGATATATATTAATATTATTGGTTGTTCAAAAATTAGAAAATTTCTTAGTTTTATATAATGATGTAGGGTGATACTATTGGTTGTTTAAAAATTGAAAAATTAATTAATTTTGGAAATGCTTTTGGAGATGTTATGTGGACCAGTAATATGGCATTTTTAAATTTTACGTGGACGTCCTCGATACATCAACCAAATCGATTGATGCCAGTTAACAGTAGGATGAAGAGACATCCAGGTTTTTGAGGTAGAGAAACGAGTTGGTGGTGATTGATTATCTGACCTTCCTTCAGCGCCAAGATTGTAACTCCAAAAATCTCTCCCTCCGGAATAACGTTGACCTTGCTTGGTTAAGATGAACTAATCTCTTAAGTCCCAGACCACCAGACGCTTTGGCTCCTCTAAACGAATTTGGCGCTCCACTCCACAAGAAAGCATCAATGATCTTCTCAATTGTTTCCAAACAGCCTTTTGGTAGTGGAAAAACTGATGCCCAGAAGTTGACCATACTATAGAGGAACGATTGTAGTCTCCCGGCAAAGGACAGTGGTCTCACTGTCCAGGAGCATATTCTCGTCCGGATTCGGTCGATGAGAGGTTGGGAGTCTTGAGGTCTGAGCTTATGCAGCATTAATGGGAACCCCAGATAACGCACCGGTAAGGACTCACAGACAAGCCCAAATCTACCTGCCGGAAGTGTTGTTGCCATCCAAAAACAAACACGTTTTCGTCAAAGCTAAGAGCAAGACCTGAACCCAAATGAAAATCTTTGAGGATGTTCAATATTCCACTTAGAGAATCCTGGAAAGAATCCAACTAGCTCTCCATTGAGAGACACAGAGTAATGAGGTGATGATATGCAAGTAGGAATCCAAGAGATAAAGAGGAGAGGCAATTGAATAGCTTCAAGAATATTATTGAGCACAAATGACCAATCAACATTATCATACGCTTTAGTGATATCAATCTGTAAACAACCTCTTGTCGTAGGCCCAGGTTTGTGAAAATCAGTCACTAACTCAGAGGCTAGGAGGACGTTTTCACAGAGCAGCCTACCATTGACAAAGCCAACTTGATTTCGCTGAACTACCAGCTGAGACAAGAAGATGTTTAGGTAAACTGTGTTGCACAAGGAGATGGGTCTAAACTCGGTCAACGAAGTCGCGCCTGGAGTTTTAGGGATGAGGGCAATCACTGTTGCGTTCACTTGTTTCAACATAGTCCCACTGATAAAGAAATCTTTGACTGCCGCAATCATATCTGGTCCCACCAAAAACCACTGATCTTATCTTCTTAGAAGATGGAATTTGAGTGAGTTGAGTAGACATGGAGCTCGAACACCGAAAGGGAAGAATGGACCTGAGATACTGAACTGAATATGGAGAAATTTCAGGATTCGCTAGAGGTATCCGAGATTCTGGTTCCTCCTTCATCCAACAGGTAGTGAAGAAGGTGAAAAAGTTAAACCGAGAGACCCTTCTCTGAACCAGGGAGAGTGGTCGGAGCATCCTGGGGCATCAAAGAACGCAAGTCGTGCCATGCTTCGTTGATAAGAGCTCTGTCTAGCTTTCTTGTCTTAGGATTCACAATGCATTTGTTGGTCCAAGTATGAAGATAAAACCTGATTGAAATCGCCCAAAAGAATCCAAGGAGAATCGCTTAGCACACAAGAGCTCGCCAACTCTCTAATTGAATTCCAGAGTGGAATTCTAGCTCTTCTTGTATTGCGATTGCGAGCGTAGATAAATGCACTTATGGTTACGCTACATGGGTTTTGTAGTTTATGCTTCAGTTGATTATTATTATAGTCGGCGGTAGGTAATGACATGTTTAAGTTCTTGTTGGGGTCGGTTTTCACCCCAATGAGATCAATGACAAGAGAGCCAAGTGTAGACAAGCAGTCTAGCCGAGATGATTGGAGAGCCGAATGAACCAGAAGATATGTTGGGAGAGCTGAGGCAAATCGGCTCGATGATTAAGACGAACCGACGAACCATGTCGACATAGAAGCTAGTGCAGGACGAGCCAAACGGCTCGACGACTCCTATATTGTGAAGGAGAGCCCAGCCGGAATGCCATAATACCGGTTCATTCTGCCGACGAACCGAGCAGAACCGACGGCTAACCAGGTGCTCGCACAAACCGACGGTCGAACCGGAGCGCCAGCAGTTGTTCACAGCTCTTGATAGGCCGAACCAACGTCTAACTTAACGACTCGAGCCGAGGCCCATCGGAGGCGGCCCATAATCAAGATTGCCCTAGCTAAAGGCGGCGAAACATAAATGGAAGGAAATCTTTGAGAATATTGACCATATCCTTGTCAAGTCGGTTCCTATGTTCTTATAAATAGGAATCGACATTCATTATTGAAGGAGAACTCTGGAACCCTAAAAAAGACACATGCCACACATATTGTAGCTTATCGAAACAGCTATTAATAAAAACCCATCTTTGGATCTATGTTTGTGATGATTCTTTAGAAACTTCCGTTCCTCTCAATTTCATTATCAAATTATATTGTGTGAAATCCAGCTCCCACAATTTGGCGCTAGAAGGAGGGGGTGTTGAAGTCTTCTTACGCATAAATTTACTTACACGAGATCTGAAAAGATGGTTGGAGGTGACGATCCAAGCATACATAAAGAAAACTTGTCGGCGACAGAACGGATTCATCGTAGATGCTCGCTGTGTTGCAGAAGAAATCTGACAAGGAAAACAATACGCTGACGAAGGAGCGTGAAACCCTAAGCGCAAAGGACGAAGTCGGAGCTAGCAGATCTGCGTCTACCTCCAAGGAACAATCCCACTGCATTAAACTTCAAGATGCTAGAAGGAGTAACGAAAAGACCGAATGATCCGATCGGCGAACAAAGACACCCACGAAGGAAGAATAATTCGGAGACATAAGATCCACCACCTAGTCTCAAAAAGATAATAAAAATTATTCAAAGAAGAAGAGATTTTGGGAGATGGAGGATGCTACTTTGGTAACTCGCCAACAGCAAACGAAACGCCGGTTAAGTACAAATAATGTACCGGTGTAGCCACCATCAACCCAAGAATCTAAAACCCTAGCTAGGGTAGGAAATTCGTTTGGAGACTTTGCTTATCGGACAAGAAATCTCTGCAAAACCTGCAATCTATAACCTAGAAAACAGTGCAAGTGACGATATTTGGAGGAGAATTCCCGAACAACCAAGAAGATTCAGACCGCTTACAAGGCAGCTATAGAAATATCTCTTCGCGTAGAATCTGTAGGAGTTTACGACGTATCAATCGGAGTTAAACTCCATCCAAAAACCGCTTCACAAGTTTGCAAAAAATCACAATAACCTGCAATTTTAACCCGAAAGAAGAGATTTGGAGGGATTTTCGAGGTAATTTCCCGAGGACTCAGAAGGAATCAGAAAACGATCTACATACGGTTGGAAAGCTCTTGATGTCAGCTATTCAGATATTCCTCCATTTACTTATTCAGAGGCATATTCGACCCGAAAATCAACTCGCAACTTGGCACGATATCACTGTGAAAAAATCAGTTTCAGCGCATCTTCTTTCCTGCAATTTTAACCAAAAAGAAGAGATCTTGAGAGATTTTCGGGGCAATTTCCGGACGACTCAGATGGATTTAGAAAACGATCTATATACGGTTGGAAAGCTCTTGATGTCAGCTATTCATATCTTTCTCCCTTTTCCTATTCAGAGGCATATTCAACCCGAAAATAAGCTCGAAACTTGGCACGATATCACTGTGAAAAAAATCAATTTCAGTGCATCTTCTTCAAACAACATGGGAGGCTCGTGTGTGATCTACCACGATCGTCGCTCCAACTGTGCCACGACGTTTGACTTCACAACTTCTCCAATCCACGTTCAGCTCAATCATGAGTTCATAAACAAATTCTCAACACCAAGGAAAAACAAGCTTTAAAGCTTCAACTTCAGTTCGGAAACAAAAAGGGCGATCCCTTTTTGTTGGTAGCAAGCCTCACGAGCTGTCAACATTAGGCAAGCTATTCATATCGGGATCGAAAGCAATTTACAAAAAGGAAGAATAACGGCTCGCGGAGACACAAAGGATGATCCCTTTTTGTTGCAACAGCAGCGAACCAAAGCCAACACAAGCAAGCCAGTCGACTTAGCGAACACAAGTCTTTGCAGCTCGGAAATGTCTTGGCACAAGGTTCAGCTCGCATCGGATCTCTGCGAACAATTTGCAGCTCGCCTTAAGTCGGTCCGCGACAGATGACGAAATAAGGAAGGACATGGACGTGTCGCAGCGAGCTACACTGCGACGAGCTACGTGTGACGATGCAGACCTACAACTAATACGTCGTGAGCCACCTGCCTCAGCAAATCACTTGATGGAAGAAGAAAGAATAAGTTGTGTGAAAGAAAATATAGAAGAAGCAACAAGTTCCCAGGACTTGCAAAAAAACCACAGTAATAAACCTGTGATGAAAGAAACACAACGTTTGATTCCTTTCTCGACAAACCTTATGCAACAGCAAGTCAACAAACACCAGCTCGCGCATGAACTCCCGAAGCGCTAAAAAAAAAATAATAATAAGCCGAGTACTAAACTCTCGCACCAAAATAAAAAATAATAATAAGTCGAAGTACGCTTCCTTCACGCAAGCATCATTCAAAGCCGAGCTTCAAGCCTCGCATAACCCAGCTCTTGCGCAGTGGTTACTACTAGTTTCTGAACATCGTACGGCGATCCAAGTCGAAGCTCCTATTTACCTCAACACGACAACCCAATTCGTCACCCAGATCGCGGCTCGCATCAAGGCAAACCAACGCGAACCTGCCTGACGGTGTCACCATTGACAACGAGGCGAACCCACCGACATGAACAAAGCAAAGAATAAACGCCTCTCCAAGGAGCAATCGACTCGGGTGCAACTGATCTGCCACCCATCGGAAGACAAGACAACTGAACGGGGAGACACGCCCCAACGGCTAAGAACGCATAGATCTGGCGCGACGCAAAACGCAAGCAACGTGCGAGTGACGCAAGAACAGCTCATCGCGATCCTAACCAGCTAATGGTTCGGCGGAATCAGTTCAAACCACGCCAAGGCAAGGAGAAACTGACAAGCCGTGTGATAATGGCTTGGCTCCAATATATATGACAGATCCTAACGTTGAAGAAGCATTGTTGAGGAGCTGAACAACACTTTGACAAAAAAACTCAAGACTATATGGTGGGAGTGTATCTAAGGTCGGAGAGCCAAACTCAAGGCGTGCAGCTCATTCACATGGGAGCGTATCTAAGGTCGGAGAGCCAAACTCAAGGCGTGCAGCTCATTCACATGGGAGCCAAAGATAGAACGACAAGCTCGGACGAACTATAAATTTTGCATCGATCTAGCGAGCACTCACTATCAGCGAACAAAATGAACTCGAGCAAGCCAACAGTGGAAGTGCACATATACGCGGAGGGACCTCAAGCAGATCAGGATACTCGCCAATCTTCTCTTTGAGAAAACGGCTCTCCTAACTTCTCTTTGAGAAAACGGCTGTCCGAACTATTCCCCGAGAAAACGGCTCTCCAATCTTCTCTTTGAGAAAATGACTCATCAAACTTCTCTTTGAGAAAAACGGCTCTCCAAACGCCTCTCTAAACTTCTCTTTGAGAAAAACGGCTCTCCAAACGCCTCACCAATCTTCTCTTTGAGGAAAACGGCTCTCCAAACTTCTCTTTGAGAAAACAATTCTCCTAACTTCTGACATAGAAAATGCCTAACCATGAAAAACGGCTCTCAAAATTTTTGCCATAGAGAATTCCTCGCCATTCTTCTCTCAGAGAAAACGGCTCACCAAATCTCTCTTCAAGAAGACGATTCTCCCAAGTTAAACGGCTCTCCTCTGAGAACATTCCTCAAGCCAAAATGAACACGGCAAGCCGCGAAGAACAAGCCGAGCCAAGTCTCGCAAAACAAAAAAAAAAAAAAAAAAAAAAAAAAGAAGCCGAGCCAGCCTCGCACTTAGACGAGCCGTCTCACATTTAGACGAGCCGTCTCACATTCAGACGAGCCGTCTCATATTCAGACGAGCCGTCTCATATTCAGACGAGCCGTCTCATATTCAGACGAGCCGTCTCACAATCAGACGAGCCGTCTCACATTCAGACGAGCCGTCTCACATTTTGCTGAGCCAGTCTCACATTTAGACGAGCCGTCTCACATTCAGACGAGCCGTCTCACATTCAGACGAGCCGTCTCACATTTTGCTGAGCCAGTCTCACATTTTGCTGAGCCAGTCTCACATTCAGACGAGCCGTCTCACATTTAGTCGAGCCGTCTCACATTCAGACGAGCCGTCTCACATTTTGCTGAGCCAGTCTCACATTTAGACGAGCCGTCTCACATTCAGACGAGCCGTCTCACATTCAGACGAGCCGTCTCACATTTTGCTGAGCCAGTCTCACATTCAGACGAGCCGTCTCACATTCAGACGAGCCGTCTCACATTCAGACGAGCCAGTCTCACATTTAGACGAGCCGTCTCATATTTAGACGAGCCGTCTCACATTCAGACGAGCCGTCTTACATTTTGACGAGCCAGTCTCGTACATACAAGGCTGATCCTCACGCCAAACATACTATCTTATTACAAGAACTACGACTGGCTTGATCCCCGAAAGGGGTACGTAGGAAACTTATCTATTTTACCGATAAGTTCAGCTGCCCTCCCAAAAAAAAAAAAAAAAAAGAGGGGAGTGGGGTGCGTATACTCGTATACTCCCACATTTCGCATTGAAATTTTCGCAAACTTTATCTCTCAATAATACAGTCTTTACAACTTCACCTTTTGTTTTGTAACGCGGCTCACCGCCAACACATTTTTCCTTACGACTTACGTTGTCACTTTTATTCTCCTCGTTTGTTGATGGCCACAACAAACGAACTATTACAATCCCACATGGGTTCTCACTATTACAAACCTCAACGGTTTCTAAGCGCGCTATACAAATTCGATCGATTATCATTGTTTCGACCTGCGACTTACTGAGGGTAAGATCGTGGAAAAAACTGAAACAAAGATATCTTAAACCCAGTAACGACAAAACGCCTCTCGGCATCACTGGTTTTCTACGTAAGCAAGTCATTGTTTCGACCCGTGACTTGCTAATAGATAAGATTGCGGCAAAAACTGAAACAAGACATCTTCAAACCCAGTAACAATAAAACGCCTCTTGGCATCACTGGTCTCCTACCGCTCTTGACTCAAAGTTACTTCAACCCGTAAAGATAGCCGAGTACGAGTTTGCGGGAACAACCGGAGTAAAGCATATCACAGCTCGTTTTTGCTGTTCTCTAACGCCTCTTGGCTCGGCAGAAACATATCCAAAAACATATTGTAACTCAAAGCAATCGTAATGGATAGAGCCATGCTGACAAGTCAAAGCGAAAACAAAACGAAGTCATCATGGATAAAGCCGTCAGGCATCACGTCTAGCATAAAACAAAAGACAACAAAAAACTCTGCAGAAAATAATAGCTCGTCACCACAACAAGTTACAGTTCGTGTGATGAACCAACATTTTCAACGACACAAGTCTCTCGACGACCCAAGTGTCGGGCCAAGTCACATTCATGGCTCGTCGATGTTCTCATTCCATGATGTGCCAAGCTCTTTCAGTCCACGTCGCAAGTTTGGCTCGTCACAAATCTTTCATGGTCCGTTGATCTTTGCCATAATTCTTAGCTCGTCACTTCCGTCTTCGAAACTGACGAGCCGGGGGCTAACAGCAACAACTCATATTCTCTGGTCTTTAACGCCTTTTGGTTCAACAAAAATTCGAGAAATCCAAAACGCATCATAGTCAAGCTGATCCGACGAAAAGCCAAAGAACAGCTCGGCAACTCTCCTTTTCTAAAGATGGCGAGCATAATCTTTAATGAGCCAACACTGCATGTTTCCTGCGTCGACGAACTATTTAACTTAGCATGAGGAAAAACATTCGCTCCGAAATTTCACCAAGGCATGGTCTAAAAGTTATATGGTGAGCCGACTTTTGGCTAATGACGAGTCAATTAACGTTAAGACAAAACAAAGCAGAAAGACAGCTCAGCGGAAGAACATACCCTGCTTGGCTCGCCGGTAACATCTGGTTATCAAAATCGGCTCGTTCGGCTCGGAAAAAATAATCATTGTGTCCACACTGTTTGCTAGATGACGAACCAAGTGAATACAAGCTGAACTGCGACGAACAAAACATCAAACCAGCTAGTCAGCTCGATAACCACGCACTACGCGATGGCCGCAAGCCAAATCAATTCCGGCTCAGCAGTAAGCATTTGGCATGGAAATTTCACTTAACTTGGTTGGGTTGCTATCGCTGGTTTCTAAATTCTTATCAAATGAATGAAGAAGGCGACGAGCCAGCATAACGGCGACCCAAATAAGTGATGAGCCAAACTCATGGCAAGCTGGACATCGATTCTGCATAATAGTGAACTCATCGGCTCGACGTCGAACCGTTGTCACAACTTTGTCGCAAGTTACAGAAACAAAGAACGATGACGAGCCGACAAAACAACAGCCAGCTTTACAAAACACCAATCGTAGTCTCGACCGGATAAAATCAAGAGGACTAATCTAGATCTTGCTGTAATGATGATGCATCTCACTACATATTTTTTGGCGGGACACGAGTGAAAGAAGGCACGACAAAATATGGCTCGTTAACAATTTGCTCTGTGTCAAACGGCTCGTCGTAAGAAGATAACTCCCCTTTCGGAGTTGCTAACGAGCTGAACGTTTGGTTCTCCAGCATATCTAGCGACGAGCGCAGACTTAGGATCTGATTCGTATCCTGAAAGTGTTGATCTCAGTCAGTACTCTTTAGCTATTTACTCTTAACTCTAAGACTAAAGAGCTGGGGGCTTAACTGTTGGGGTCGGTTTTCACCCCAATGAGATCAATGACAAGAGAGCCAAGTGTAGACAAGCAGTCTAGCCGAGATGATTGGAGAGCCGAATGAACCAGAAGATATGTTAGGAGAGCTGAGGCAAATCGGCTCGATGATTAAGACGAACCGACGAACCAGGTCGACATAGAAGCTAGTGCAGGACGAGCCAAACGGCTCGACGACTCCTATATTGTGAAGGAGAGCCCAGCCGGAATGCCATAATACCGGTTCATTCTGCCGACGAACCGAGCAGAACCGACGGCTAACCAGGTGCTCGCACAAACCGACGGTCGAACCGGAGCGCCAGCAGTTGTTCACAGCTCTTGATAGGCCGAACCAACGTCTAACTTAACGACTCGAGCCGAGGCCCATCTGAGACGGCCCATAATCAAGATTGCCCTAGCTAAAGGCGGCGAAACATAAATGGAAGGAAATCTTTGAGAATATTGACCATATCCTTGTCAAGTCGGTTCCTATGTTCTTATAAATAGGAATCGACATTCATTATTGAAGGAGAACTCTGGAACCCTAAAAAAGGCACATGCCACACATATTGTAGTTATCGAAACAGCTATTAATAAAAACCCATCTTTGGATCTATGTTTGTGATGATTCTTTAGAAACTTCCGTTCCTCTCAATTTCATTATCAAATTCTATTGTGTGAAATCCAGCTCCCACGGTTCTTATAATGAATATGATGGATTACAATGTAAACGATAATATAATAATCAATCAGGATAGTTAGATTTCAAAACCTCTTTGAGTGGAAAATGGTTCAAGACACATAGATTTTTAAGGGTTAAAAATGCCTCTGATTTTATACCGTTTATTTACTAATTTAGTTGTTTAGTTGGGTTACTAGTTTACAGTTAACAGTCTATTACCCGCTCGCCCGTTTTAAAAGAAACGCCGATGCAACAAGTTTCAAAATCAAAACCTTTACAGCCCAAAACACCGGCGGATTTTTCGGCAGAGCCCGGCTCTTTCCTCTGTTCCCGCCGTATCAACCTCTGGCTCCTTGAAATTAGCTTTCTTGCTCAAATCCTCGAACGCGTCAACCACGTTCTGCAACCGAGCGACGAACTCTATGAGCAGCGACGCGAATGTGGCGAGAGACAAGGCACTCGCGCTCTCGTACGTCTCTGTTGCCTCCACCAACGGGGAAGCTCCGTTTGTCGTCTCCACATGAGGCGGAAGTACAAGCCGGGCAGGCCACGACACCTGTTTTGATAAAGTAGGCCTACGGTTCAATGGCTCACGGTGATTCTTCTCGCCCCAGCTCTTCGGTATCTCAAGAACTGCCTCGCTTAGGGATTTGAAGGCGTAGACCGGAAGAGGAGCTTCGAGGGTCTCTTGTGGATCTGAATCTTCGAGGGAGAGCAGTTCTTGAGGCTCTGAATGTGATTCCTTGGACCGGTTTCCGATCTCCCAGTATTCGGAATTGACTAGAAGGTAAGATTTCTTGTCGATCTTGTGCTGTAACTCTTCTGCAGCTAAGTGTACTTCGAAGAGAATGTCGACTGGTCCTAGCTTCTCCATCTTCTTCACTTTGTCACCGAGCTCCCTTAACAATCTGGCTCCTTCTACACCCACTCTCTGAAGTTCTTGCCGGAAAACTTGTCTTCGTTCCTCTGGTGCCTATCAATGTTTCCAGATTATGAGCGACCTGAGTCGTTGTCTTACCCAAAGTTCACAAACATATGAATCTTTTTTTAGATATCAGAAACACTGAAAGCTAGAGGGAAAGGGTTTACCTGGATTTCAGAGAGAATGCAGCCGTGCAATGCCATCACAGTGAATGCACAATGCTTGAGAGCGCCGCTGAGCTTGACGTAGCTCTGCCATGGGTAGTTAAATGACTTATATGGTCCGTGAGGCGGCTCCCATATTGCGAAACTCATCTTTGCAATTACAACAGAGAGAAAACAAACTTAATTCAGAGACGAGGAACAATGGAAGAAGAAACAGATTTTATATGATGATGATTCTGCATCGATAAATACCAGAGACTCTTCTTGGCTGGTTGACTCAACCGCTGATCTATAACCCTTGTAAACCGGATCCTCCGAGGCTTGGTACGTGAGGATTTTGGATGGGACTCTCTCGTACTCAACACAGCGTAGGTATCCATTGACACAACCTGCAAAACCAAATGTCAAATATCATTCATTCAAGCATTTTTTCTTGAGACTCAGAAACCCAAAACCTTTGTTTTAACTAACCTTCAAGGGAAGTCGCGACATTCATGAAGTTCTTCACAACAAGGTTATGAAGATCCTCTCCAGCCCATATAGGATAGATAAACATATTGACACCTAAACTAACACCAGCGCCAAGAGCTATTAGCAGGAACCGGGAGATAGCCACTTCTATGAACTCCCCTGTTCTGAACCCAGAGATCAGAATATAGCAATACGTAAGCAAGAAAACCCGGAAACCGTATTCGTAGGCTTTCATCGCTGGGTATAGTTTCATGAACGTAGCAAGGAACCCTGAAACAAGAGACACCAATATAAGCAGAGAGTCAGAGTAAACCAAAAATGATGATGATGCTGCAACACACCAATGCAGAAGATACTAATGGTGCAGAAGAGCTCTTCCCAGTCACCGGTTAGTGTTGAAAGCTCAGCCATTGCAAGGGCAAGACCTCCAGCTGATAATGTCCCTAGCGCTCGATTAAACCCTTTGCTTAGAGTTGCTCCTAATAGAACCAACAACAGTCATCACAATGTAGAGCTTTCTTTGCACAAATTTCTCTTAAACAAAACGATTAGAGATGTCACTACTGACAAGTATGATACAGTTTATCGTCAATTCCAGTCAAACCAAATCAACAACACTTGCCTATTATTTTAACTTAAACGAAGAAAATGACGAAATCGACATATGAAAGCAACAACACACGCTCATTCTCTACGAAGGAAACAAGCCGAATCCAGAAAATTCCAACCGAATCATTAGTTTCCATACGAGTATCTCAATCGTGGGGAAACTAAAACCCTCGAGAAAACAGAAATAGAAAGAAAGAGAATTTACCGATCGTGAATTCGAACACGACGACGACAGTAAGAATCGCCCAAACGGAGTAACGGCTGAGATCCGGGTTAGGTTCCTGGAAGAAAATCAAAACCGCGACGATCGTCAGAGCAAGGCCAATCTTCGCGGAGAAGACGATCTTTCTCGGATCAGAAACGCCCATCTCCCAGGCCTTCCTCGCCACCTCTTTGGAGTCCTGATACAACCCGGAGATTTTCCCCCGGAGATTCCCGCACGAGCAGCAGCAGCATAACCGTGACCTTCCGTTACTCTCGCCTTCGAGAAGATCGTTCGACTCGATGTCGGTAAATCTGAAATCGGAGAAACCATTGTTGGAAAGAAGCTTCTCGCGTTTATCGAGTATTCCATGCCTGAAGGAACCTAGTTTCGCCACCATTGTTGGACCTTCGCGGGAAAAAAAAAAGTACTATAATGGCGGAGATATTTTTTATTTTGAGTTTTTGACTGACGAGAGATCTGTTTAGTGGCCCTTGTAGGTGGTGAGGGAGAAGAAAAAAGAAAAAAAAAAAAAAAAAAAAGTGGTTATGAAGCGAAATGACGACGTTTTATTTACTTTTTAAAAGATAATGGTGGGGAATCAATAATGCGACGAAAGTAAAGATGATGCTACTTTCGTTACGTTACGTCACGTTAGGATTCTTTGTCAACATTCAGTTTGTCAATCTAATTACCTAATATAGTATTAAAAATTAATTATATGCCAACACAACACTTAAGGGCCTTAAGGATATTAATTAAAGACTCTTCATTGACAATTCATTAATTAAAAATTTCAATGATTCTCCACCTACAAAAACATAAATCAAACCAACGAAAATGGGGATTCCGTGATATGGCATTCCGTGTTCTTTTTTCTTTTTCTTTTCCTTGGGTCAAAAAATCATCTTTATTTCCTCTTTCTAGAGTTTAGGATCTAACATTTACATAATAAAACCTTTTTTTCATGGATGCCATTATTGCTAATGCAAGGTAAGCATTGGAAAGAAGAATGCTTTAGAATGAAAAATTTACAAAGGAAAAAAAGGAAATTTAGGAAAATATAAATACAAATATAATAAATTGAAAACAGTATAGTGACATTTTTTTATCTTAAATTATTTAATTTTTATTCTAATTTTTTTAGCGTATTCTACATTCTAAATTTTTTAGAATATGTGTTCTAAAGTTTCAACATATTCTAAAATATTTAGAATTTGTGTTCTACCATTTATACATATTCTAAAACTTTTAGAATCCACTAACTACGTTCTAATTTTTTTAGAATCCGTGTTCTAACATTTCAATATATTCTAAAATATTTAGAATGCGTTTTCTAAAGTTTGTACATATTCTAAAACTTTTAGAATGCGTCTTCTATGTTCTAAAATGTTTAGAATCCGTGTTTTAACGTTTTTTACATATTCTAAAATTTTTAGAATGCGTTTTCTATGATTTAAAGAATTCAAATACTAAAGTTTGTACTCTAAAAAGTTTAGAATACACATTCTATCTCATTTCTCATTTCTAAATTCTAAAAAATAAAAATAAAACAATATTAGGAAATGAAATCCCAAAAAAAAATCTCTCTCAATATCTCCATCTTTTCTCATCCCCTCATTCGTCATCTCTCTTTCTTTTCAAGCTCAACATCTCCTTTATTTTGCTTATAACCGACATTTTGCAATTGTTGTTTATCTTGTCCACATCTGGCTCATTTCCCGCAGGAAACAGACGTTTAGGCAACTCGTTCTCCATACCTACATTGAATCGAATATTAACATGGATTCAAAGATTACGATTCGAAATATAGAAACTAAAAACTCAATACGAAAGTTATAAACCGATCGGTTGAAAGCTACGGACCGATCGTTCTAGAGTGTTGTTTTATTAGACACTATGTATGACCAAATTTCAACCGATAAGTTAGTGTTGTTTCATTCGACAATGTCTACAAACAAATTAAGACCGATCGGTCTAATATTCCAAACGATCAGTCCGGAGTGTAAGTTTACAGATGCAAACGACAAACATCGGACCAATCAAATAGACTCTCAAACCGATCGCTATACATAAAATTACAGGATTTTGGATACAAATATGAGAAGGAAGCGTGCAAAATCTTCAAAAGAGTAGAACACTTTTTAGTTTTAACCTTAGAATACCTGTACTCACATGTAAAAACAGGCTATTGAAAACAATAGAGTCGAAAGAGATAAACAACAAATACACTTTAAACTTATAAAGTTTTTGGAAGCATAAAATGTTTCAGAAGAAAAAAGAAGAAGAAGAAGAAGAAAATTTTCACGATACAATAGATCCAATGTAATTAGAAACCCTAACTTGTATATATTTTGTTAATTATATATATGTAAATAAAAATTTATAGTTTCCAATTAGTTATGTTATATTTGTATTTTACATTTATATAAAGACTAATCCCCCCAAAGTAAAAAAAAAAAGTTTACATCACCAAAAGTATAGTCAAAACATCCTTTATTTCCAATTCAATACACAAAACCCCTGTGTCAATTCAGGTGATGACACATCAGCTTTTTCAAGAAGGGAGGAGCTAACACCTCAGCAAAAACGTTTGGCCAATAGGAACATTTCAAATAATACCAGTCAGCATTTCATTAATACACATCAGCTTCTTAACCGGTTTGATTTAAGTGAAATAGAAATTGGTTTAATTTGTTATTTCTTATTCCACCGAACCGGTAAAATTGATTTTATCCGCAGAAATAATTTCGACGCGAATTCAGAGGCCATTAGTTGTGGGAGAAAATGGATTTGATTTATTGTTTCCGACCCATTCAGTCTTTTCGCAGAATCTCAGTTATGCCTGATTTTAGCATAAGCAGTATTCCCGTTCGATGATCAGTCTTCGTTTTTGATTTTCGGCGCCGCCATTTAACCAGTCTCCGAAAATTTCCAACAAGACTTATGCAAGAGAGAGTAAGAAGCAAACGATTATCGTTGAACCAAAGAAACATAACAAAGTCGAAAAATCACTCAAAAAATTAAGAAACAAAAAAGATGATGATGAAGAAGAAGAAGAAGAGGTGGAGGAGGAGCAAGTTCTTCTCGAAGATGTTCTAGACGGTACGTCGTCCCTAAAAAGAAGATTCACACAGTCAATAGACAGCTCACACAGAGATAATTAAAACAGGCTACATGCCCAAACTATTTTATTTCACATATATTTAATAATAAAATGATGACCAAGATTAAATAAAAATATAACAAATTGAAAGAAAAAAGAACCGCGGCGTAGCGCGGGTCTAAATCTAGTTTTCCCAAAACATAAATCAAACTCACGAAAAATGACAAAGAAAAAGATGATGTTTCCTTCCGAGTTCTTTTTTCTTTTATTCTTTCCTTTTTGGGTAAAACATCATTTTCTTTCTCTTCAAGAGTTTTGGATCTAACATTTTCAGAATGAAACCTTTTTCATATGGATGAAGCCATTATTGCTAATGCAAGCAGCTAAGCATTGGAAAGAAGTGTGCTTTACTTAGTTTACTATGAAGAACAAACTTTTAAAAATACATATAGTTAAAAAGCCAGTTTTGGATCTGAAAAAACAAGCAATGGTATGATCAAATTAACAAGGATTATTCTACTAGCAAAGTGGACAAATACATGATGAGATTTTGAGTTTTAATAGTTTGATCCATATGAATATGATCATAAACCTAATCCACAGGAATTTCAACGTTCATCTCCGGTTTACAACTCCCAAAGACCTGTGACGTTGAAGACACAAGAAAGATGATGCGGTATCAGATTCCTTAGAATAGACAACTTAGAAGCAATACTGCAATTCTGATGCTATAATTAAAAAAAAAAACAAATAGTTATACCTTTATGAAATCCTCAAGGGTTAAGAAAGAGTCACTTGTGTAGCCTGCTTCCTTCATAACCTGGCCTAATACTTGCTGTAGCACCAATGTAAAAAACAAAAGCACATGGTGAGAAAACACTTGTTTACTGAGTTTATACACTGCTCATGATCCTAACCATAAAGACTGAAGCAAATATTGGAGCTCAACATGATAAGAAAGGATAGCTAAAAAATTGAAGCCCAACAAGATAACGTTGTGTACCAACAATCTTGCAAGAAAGATGACTAGAAATGGTTACCAACATTCTATACATATATATATATATATATATATATATATATATATATATATATATATACCTCTCTTTGCTCATCAGACATGAATGACCCTGATAAGTCTCGCAACACTTGCATGATATCATTGAAGGAGACTTTCCCATTGCAGTCAGAGTCATAGACTTGGAAGATCACTGAAACAAGCACTCTAATGATCTTGACATACAGTTCAGGGAAAAGTGAACATGTGCTCCGAAATCGATTTTGAGGAAACTATCTACTTACGTTTAACCTTTTGTTTTAGACTTGCCTTGGCACTGAATGCAGACAAGAAAGCCACAAAATCCTTAAAGTTCAAACCATCGACCATCTTAAGCAGCCTCTGTTCCAGCAAAAATATCAAAAACAAAGCTGATTCAATTTAATGACTGGTCTTATCATTAGATTATGAAAATGGAAAAGGAAAACAATACCTGAGATAGTGGATTCATGGCGAACTCAGGCACAGAGAGAAACTCATCAGAAGATATAAATCCCTTTGCATTCCGATCTAACTGGCAAAACCTTTGATACAGAGACAGAATCTCCTGCTGCTCAACTGAAGAAGAAACGTAGTAAGCGAATTCGGATCAAAAGCATAGAAATTTCAAATAATTAGAAAAAAAAAAAAAAAAAAAAAAAAAAAGTCTCACATAGATCCTGGCAATGGCTCTGGACTTCTTCGATGTCGTATTGAGTCAGCATCGACGAAGTGTTTCCCATTTTTCTTTTTGAATTCTTAAGCCTACAAAATCTGATTCCACAAATAAGGATTC
The DNA here is from genome assembly GCA_026724425.1 of Erythrophleum ivorense. Lineage (NCBI taxonomy): Eukaryota > Viridiplantae > Streptophyta > Magnoliopsida > Fabales > Fabaceae > Erythrophleum > Erythrophleum ivorense. The sequence goes on along the minus strand of JAIUCV010001376.1, from coordinate 63,984 downwards.
GTTATCCGATCACAGAAATTTCCATGTGAGAGATTCGTGAAATTAGGATGAAATTAGTTGACATGAAATCCCTAACATACGAAAAAGTAATGGATTTTTTTTCTCCACCAGAATTTATTATGGATATAGGGTTGATTTGAGAAAAGGATGACACTGATTTCAAATACAAAACATGAAATTTCTCAAACTTACTGTGAAAGCTTATCTCTTTCTCTTTCTTCTTGGTCGCAGGCGTTGATCTGACTCTTCCGAATCGCGGGTCTGAAAGTTTCGCCGGAGATCACTAAGAAAAACTAAATGCCAAAGGCCCAACTACTTAAAGGCCCAATTCACATTTTCGCGTGTGGACTTCACGCACGAAAGCTTGGCGCGTCCAATATATCGCAATGTAAAATGGCTTGCGCTTTCTTCATCCCGAATCGTTTGTTCCCTTCTCTTTTCGATTTTGATTTTCGCTTCTTCAAATCAAGCCATTGATACTCTCTGTAGCTCTGAGGCCATGTTTTCGTCACTCTCAGCTCCGGCCTCACTTTCCTCAACGTTGATTTCCTCTTTCGTAGCCGTCAAAGCGCCTCCGGTCGCCGGACTTCCCCGTCGCGATCTCCTCTCACTGCGTGTCAAGGCTTGCTTGAAGCAGAATGGTTCTGATTATTGTCTTCCCTATAAGCTCAAATCTTTCGCCAAATCAGCGATTCTCATCGGCGCTACTGTTTCCATGACCGGGAAATTCTCAACCTTACCGGTGAAAGCGGAGTCTCCGGTTATTACGACCACCGAAGGAACCCTCGAGGAAGTGAAAGAAGAGAAACCGACTGACATCGAACCTTTGTCGCCGTTGTCTGAGCTTTTAGACTCCACCCCTGAGGCGGTCCAGACTCTGAGATCACTCCTTCAGCAGAAGCTAGAGAACGGAGAAGATGAAGAAGCTCTCAAGCTCTTAGAGAGACTAGTAACCGCACAACCAGAGGAAACGGAGTGGAAGTTCTTAATGGCGAGGCTATTGGGAGAGATGGGTCGTCCAGAAAACGCACGCCAGATGTTCGAGGAAATTCTCCGACGAAACCCACTCTCGTTCGAGGCTTTGTTCGAGAACGCATTGCTCATGGACCGGTCAGGGGAAGGAGATGCGGTGCTGCAGAGGCTGGAAGACGCGTTGGCTGTAGCCGAGGCTGAGAATTTGGTGAAGGAAATGAGGGACGTGAGGCTGATCATTGCGCAGATACAGTTCTTGCAGAAGAACGTGGATGATGCATTGAAGAGCTATGAAGACCTGACGATAGAGGATCCAAAAGATTTCAGACCTTATTTCTGTAGAGGTATGATTTATAGCTTGCTTGACAAGAACGTTGAAGCTAAGGAACAGTTTGCGAAATACAGAGAGCTTTCTCCAAAGAAATATGAAGTGGAAGGGTATTTGAGAACTCCGTTATCTAAAATGAAGCTTTTTGGTGGTGGTGATGATAACTGAGTTGAGTTAGAATAGCTCTCAAGTTATATCTGAAGAATAAGACACCGAAGACACGATTGTTTTCCTGAGAAATTACGCTGGATTTTGTTTCTTTTTTTTTTTAAAGCAAGTGTTCTATGTTGAATTGAAAACTCACCCATTTGTGTTCTTATTTGAAATGAAGAGATATAGAAAAATGGACTTATTTGTTATGATAATGAGAGACTGGTGTTTGTGTGTAACAATACATCACTCGAGCTGGTAAAACGCTTACATGAGTCCGTCAGTTCATTTCTAAAAAAACAAGAGCAAATCTGCAGAGTCCAAAGACCATTTCATGTCCTGTAGTAAAAGCTTGGTCACCTGCATCACTGAAGGAAAACAAAAGAAGGGAACGTTTGGATCACTAAGCTCATAATAAAAGTGAAAACCAGTAGCGGTTATTAACAAGGATTAATAATATTATTAATCTTTAATCAGACCGGCTTCTAAAGCTGTAACGTTTAGCATAGTATATATACATCGACTTTCAGAGGTTTCGCCTAGAGTTGAACACTTAGCAGAACTTTCCACAAGTTGGCCTCTTAAAGTTCTATATCCGGAGAAAGCTAAGCTAGTCTATAAAGCATCACCATCATCAGTTCAACCAAATCTACACTCAGAAATGCCAAATCTATCTTACGTTTTTTTTTCCAGTTTATTAACAGATAAAATAAACATCAAGGCTCAGGACCAGTTACTTACTTCACATTGATCAGGCGCAACACATTATTCAGCTTCAGCTTCAACTTCAACAGCCTCCGGCTTGGGACCTGTACCGAAAAATACATTAAGATCGCTAAACATGACAGTTTATTCATCAACAAATCAACAATTAAGAACTAATTTTAGCTCAGACCAATCGACATCAATTTCAATCCAATGATTTTGCACATGTCGTCCATTAGTGAACGAGTTAATAAAATGACTAATTCAGCAAAGACGTTAACCGGTTAAGATAGCAAAACCCCCGAAGGAATCGAATAAAACGTTTCGGCAAAAACTCACCGTGGAGCGAGATAGGACGGTGGTCTTTTCCCCAGCCGACGCCGCGGGTGGAATCGAGATACTGCTGGACGAGGTGACGGCATTTCTGGTAATGGTTGACGCCTTCGACGCGGTAGCACCATTTGACCTTCTCGCGCATGATCTTAGCCTTCTCGATTTGGATCCATTTCTCCCGGACGATGTGCTCTCTCATCTCTACCATCGCCACCGGATCCTTGTAAGGATTGGCTGGATCGAATCCATCCGGCGCCGTCTCTTCGAACTCCGGCAATCCCTTCTTTCTTCCCATTGCTTCTCTCTCTCTTCTTCAGTCGTCTTCGTGATTAGCTTCGTTTCTGGATTTTAGTTGTGCGACTTTGGGACCTTTCTATTCGAAAGTAACTTTGGGCCTATTCTATAGGTTCTAATTCATGGGCCCAAACTTCAAGCTCAACGTAATCGCGGCCCTTTTTACTTTTGTATGCGAGTTGTTTTAGATGGAAAATTTCAAAAATGGTTTGGTCCTTGTATCCAAAAATGTAAGTGAGTTATATCCAAAGTTGGTAATTGCTATGAACGAAATTGTCTATTTTTTTCAATTACGTCGAATGTTATTTCAATTATAATTGCTAAGAACGAAATTGTCATTTCTTCAAAATTTTCTTCATTATTTTCCCTTTTCACAATGTATAGACATAACATACGGCCTTACACAATCTTTCAAGGTTTATAGAAAAAATTCCACACGGTTTGTGCAGACACTAGACAGACAGGTTTGAAGATTTTGTGGACTCCAATCTAATGGTTTTAAATTAAGTATAACGTGAAATATCCGGCAGTCACTTGATAATCATATTTTAAATATCTACAGTTTATTTGGAGTAAATAATATGCCAATCGCAAGATATGGCCGATTCAAGTATGATTTTTTTTTTTTTTTTTTTGATTAAAGTATAGTGATAATTATCCATCACTGTAGAGAAAAAAGTTCTTGAAATTTTCAACCACATATAGAATATATTTTACTAAGTTAAGCTGATCTATTGACTATTATGTATCTTTACTTGACACAAATTAAAAAGATATTTGTTACTAGCTAGCTAATATATAGTAGTGCATACGTTAACGTAAATAAAACATGTAGATATATATGTATACGTGTGATGTGATTCTAGAAAGCTAGATGACTATAAACAAGGAAGGTAAAGATATGAAGATGAACTGAATAAATTGTTAAAGTTTTCCAGTGGTAGGATTGACATTCTAATTATATATGACCCAACATATCTGTGTACAAAAAAAACTCCCAGTAAATCTGCTTTGATTTGACCAAAAAAATCTGCTTTGAATATCAATAATTAGTTATATTAATATTACTTTCATGTATTTATAAATTTAATACACACATTCCATTAGGTTGGTGGGATCTTTAACCACTCTCTTCCACAGTAATTATTTTAACCTTGTATTAATAATTAAAAACTAAATAACTAAGACCGGCAGGCTGCATTCTAAAAGAATTCAACCAGAAAATTAAATCCAATAAGAATACAAAAGTTTAATTTTCTAGCGATGAGTTAAAGAAAACATAATCTTAAGGAAAAAGATATTAATTATCCCATATCTTCTTTTTCTCTCTACAATTATTCGAAATGAAGTTTACTTGGTAACAAATATATATATATAGACAATTTACCGACATACCAAAGGCACTGTGTGAGTTTTATTGTTTTCTGCGTCCACATTTTATAATTAGAATTTGATTTGGCATAATTATAATTACATATCAATCAAGAAAGTGGGTCCACCAAATCAAATATTTTCGTTCAACCCCGACAATGGCGAGGAAACATCTGCACGAAACATTTTAACGTAATATATGAGTTATAAAATTCGAGTTATGTAAGAGTTGCAACGCAATCTGATATTCTATAAACCCAATTCTTGCGTATGATATTATAAGCATGTTGTTTTCTTTAGATCATCTATAATGAATATATATGTTCGTTTGTACAAATGTATATGGCCGTGAGATAAGCGAAAAGACAAGTGTCAATAGTGTAATGTGTCAATAGAGTAAGAGGGATGCAATGATATAATTGGAAGCATTTTCTTTATAGTCGCTATAAATTTAAGATATATATAACACTTATTATTTTGACGGTTAGTCCAGATTTAGATTTAGGATATGTTTCATATGATAAAAAAATAACTGAAATGACCAAAGAATGAGAGGGCCATCCATGCACGCATGTTCACATTGCATTGGGGCATTAGGGTTTCATTCATGGTGGGTAGAATTGGGTGAAGTTGGTTGGACAAATCTCACAAAAATCCATTTTATGTTTCTATAATTATATTTATGCAGATATTAAGACGGATGTTATTTTATAAACATAGTAATGTAATGTAAAAGGAACATTAATATATACGCCGACAAATATTTTATTAGACACTACAGTTAATATAGAAGATTATAACAATATAAAAATTGAGTACGTATGCGTGGAGAAATACCTTGAATTGTCAAAATGTTAGCTGTAATAATCAACAGTTGAAAAAGACTACCGTGGCCGCTTCTCCCTCAAGATCTGTATTTGGTACACAAATCATTTTGTATTTTAATATATAGTTTAGTTATATATGTGAATATATAAAACCCCATCTATGTCACATTATTGAAAAGCCTTTTGCTGTCAATCTCCTTCGTTCTCTTGAAGGGAGCTAGAGAGGAGAACCATTCTTTTCTTTGTCGCCTCTACTTTACATTTGTTAAAAGACAACAGAAATGGAAGAAAATCTTCCTCCAGGATTCAGATTTCATCCTACAGACGAGGAGCTCATAACGCATTATCTTTGTCGGAAAGTCTCCGATATTGGATTCACCGGTAAAGCTGTCGTCGACGTTGATCTCAACAAGTGTGAACCATGGGATTTGCCAGGTAATTATACTTGAATCATTTCTCAAAAAAAAAAAAAAAAAAAAAATCAATACTATACTTTGATTATTTATAATACTATTACTATAGCATGTGTTTCTCGTATAGAGTGTTCTCCGTGTTTATATCATCTGCAAATAATTAAACTGCGTTTACTTTGTAATTATGCTAAGAAATGCGTATGTAGATGTGGGTTTGCTTCCTTTTGTTCAATAGTTCTTTTTGTTATTTTCATATAATAATGTCAGAAACTATAATATAATATTAAATGCAAAATCAATAATTAATGTTTTCGGCAAATAGGATAGAAATGGATTGCCTATACCATTTAATATCAATAAAAGGCATATAATATACGTATTTATATAGATATACATGCATCATACTGTATATCACTTTATATAACTTAGATAAGTGAAACCATAGATTGTGACTTTGTCTTTGTAACCATATTCTTCATTTCTCCGGGAGAGTACGTAGTACATTGATTAGGTTCTATATATAGGTGTGTCCAGCCTACCAAACATGTGGAGACTACATATGTCTATATAAATTCTATAGTTATAGATGGCCTATATTAATGATTTAATATTATTATTATATTACAGTTATCCCCCCAAAAATGATAATATTCGCATATATGTAGGTCACTGTGATATAAAAATAATAATATGCGAGTACTTGTGCATATGTGCAGCCAAGGCTTCAATGGGAGAGAAAGAATGGTACTTCTTCAGCCTAAGAGACCGGAAATACCCAACCGGTTTAAGGACAAACCGAGCAACCGAAGCCGGTTATTGGAAAACCACCGGTAAAGATAAAGAGATATACCGAAGTGGAGTGCTGGTTGGGATGAAGAAAACCCTAGTTTTCTATAAAGGAAGAGCTCCAAAGGGTGAGAAAAGCAATTGGGTTATGCATGAGTATAGGCTTGAGAACAAACAACCCTTCAAACCCGCTAAGGTACATTAACAAAATTTGGAAGTTAGATTAGCAAATTTGATCAAACAATTTAATTTGGAAGTTAGATTGGAAGATAGATCTAGTTTTAATATCAAAGGTAACATTTGACGCTGTAAATGATTTTGATCATATAAATTTTCAGGAGGAATGGGTAGTGTGTAGGGTTTTCAAAAAGAGCACAGCAGCAAAGAAACCACAAGAACAACAACAACAACCTCAATCTTCTCAACCATCTTTCGGATCTCCATGCGATGCAAACTCATCAATGGCAAATGAGTTTGAAGACTTCGAGCTTCCGAATCTGAACTCAAACTCATCAACCGTCGATTACAATCATATTCATCAATATTCACAAAATAGTGTTTATTCAGAAGACGTTGCAAGTACGGCTGGTCTCAATATGAATATGAACATGGCTACTACTGCTAATCTTCAGTCTTGGACAACAAGTTTACTTGGTCCGCCTTTATCTCCAATCAACTCTTTGTTGCTCAAGGCTTTCCAAATTAGGAACTCGTATAGTTTCCCGAAAGAGACGATCTCTAATATCAATCCTTCTCCTCTTCAACAAGGGCTCTCCAATATTATGCAAAATGGTTCAAGTTCGTCTCAAGTGCAACCGCAAGAGGAAGCGTTTAATATGGACTCCATATGGTGAAGAAATTCAAATCACATAGTAAATTTGAATATCCTATTAACTTGTTCTTATGTAATCTCCATCAATTTTAATTGTATAATTTACAGTTTTACACACACACATTTACAGTAAATATATTAGTGTATCTTTTATGTAAGAGCGTGGAAAAGTTTCTTCCCATGCATGTCCACTATATATATAGGCTTATAGTTATAGCTAAGGAAGAAAAGAACCGTCTTATAGCCTCTGTATTTTTAATTGATATTGTATATTTAAAATTGATGGTTAGAAATATATTTCTTGTCCATCTTTTCTCTCTTTCACCTTTTTTTCAACTTCTTAGTTTGATTTTTGTATTCTGTAAATTTACACCTAAACTCAGATAATAAGTTATTAGTAGGTAAGAAGAAATTTAGTATAAAACAATTATTCCTTAGTGACCAAAATGATAGATTTTTCAAAATTCAAAAATATTACACAAAAATTAGTGTTTTTCCACACTAATTTAGTTATTAGTTTTGCTATTAAAAAAGAAAGAAAAGAAATGCTGGTACATGGGCCATTGAAGCATGTAAATTACTAGCATAGCAAAGAGCCCAAAACACCCCAACAGTTTGAAGCTGATTCAAAAACCCATTTTCTTTTTGTGGTAAGGGTTTTATACGACTTTATTATGAGAAGAGATGATTTCTTGAAGTGTCTTGAAATACATCAAGTTGCAAAAATTGGCCTGCCACATATACTCACAAACTTAGCAGTTGTTTTGCCCTTGACATGGTTGCTCTGTAAGGAAAGTTTCACAAATTCATCAATTGCTGAGGCCTAGATGACCTACATCAATGGAGATCAAAATTTTTGCAATACTGAAAAGACAAAGATCACAATATACATTTGTTAAATATACTTTGTTAAACAGTGACAATACTACATTGACAAAACGTACAATTTAAGAAAATAATCTGATCCGTTTTCTTCTCCCCTTGGCTTAGTTCAAATTCTTCATGTTTCTGAGATCTCTCTGCGACAGGACTCAACTGCTCTTTGTTACTTAACACAACTTGATGATGATGATTAATCTATGGGTCATCCACTTTCTCTTCTTCACCCAGCAATGAACAGAATCATTTCTGTTTCACAGCTCGCAGAAACTCTGAGATCATTGTCAGCTACAATCTCCTGAGATAAGAGTATGCACGCCTTAGCGTGATGGATTATCAGCTTCTTCTAAACTAGAAATTGCAAATTCACCATCAGCTTCATCCCAATCACTCTCATCATCCTCCGCATCATCTTTCTCCTCCTCCTCCTCCTCCTCCTCCTCATCATCATCATCATTCTCCCATTCGGATTCACTGTATGACGGGTTTTTTGAAGTCTGCAAGAACCAGTAGGTAATGAATTAAGTGAACAGAGCAGGACATGCGTGCTTTGTGAAAGTAGAGATCTTAAAAGTTTATTAGATTGGAAGTCCCCAGTTGAGGAAGCAACCACTTACAAGTTCGTTCTGCATTTGCTCTATTGTCTTCTCCAGTTCAGAAATATGCTGACTAAGTGCCTGCAATCATCGTCATAGAGAAATTTCAATAAGCAAAGCTGCGATCAACCCGAGAATATAAAACGCAATTTGTGTGGGAGGATTTCAAGAGTTTCGAACCTCATGGCGTTGCATTGCAATGGAACGTTTCAACGCTTTTGCTTTCGTCAGAAGATTTCTTGGTCTCAAGCTAATGGGTCTCTGGTAATTCTTTCCACGGTAATAAATAAGAGCAAATCCTTTAGGAACCTTTTCTATTGCCACAAGAACTCCACCGCTCTCGTATTCTAGTAACCGAGCCGTGTCCTCAACAAACGCAAGACTCTTCTGTTTCGATATAAGCTTCACCAGCTCTCTGTGCTTCCAATGCAGATGCATATTCTCGATGACCCCATCGAAAACACCACGGATACCTGTTAGTTAGGTCCATGTAAAGAAACGGTTAATTCATATAACAGGGAGACATTTTGTTCCATCCTATGCTTAACAGCCACAGTGCTTAACAAATATAACAGGACTCACCTAAGGGTAAGTATGACTTCATTTTCAGTCCCACTTTCCGGAACATAATTCTTTCTTCCTCAGAGATGACCTCTTGATCATAATCAGGTCCGTTTGGAATCATTGAGGCTTCTATTTTGGACAACAGTTTCTCTGCTCTTTGAAATTTCGATTGGGCCTGTCACAAACAGCCAGAGAAGTTAAATACAGTAAAACGAATTATTACGATGAGAGTAGCCACCAGATATCTCACAAAAGACTTCAAAGTTGCAAATCAATAACCAGAATACCGAGGTCTACTTACAAGGTTTAGCTTGTGCTGGATTCGTTTAACAACTCTGGCACTCGCGACCCTTGAAGCTTCTTCGATCATCTTTTCTCGATGGTCAGGAGTTATCTCTTTCCCCCACCGGGCTTGAGCTTCATAAAACTCTGCCAGAGTGCCAGCTTCCGCTGGTACTTTGTCTCCAACAGGTGGAGTGGCGTCAATGTCTCGACTTCTTACCCTCTCTTCGACATCTTGAATCTCTTTTGTTAATTCTTGTCTTTCTGCCAAAGTAGCTGCCACACTTGAAGGAAGGAAGTCCTTTCCACGGTATAGTACAATGTAATACTTGTTTCTGAGCAGCAAGACACCCCCTGTCAATGTCTATAGCGAAAAGAAAAGAAACAAATGAAGAAACTTAGCCTTCCATCTGAAACTTTTTTGCTCTTTTGCTATTAAGAAATGGCCACTCAGATCCTCCTCAAGTGATTACCAAATGCTAAATAAAAGCTCACACTATGATACATATGCGTGGGTCCTATATTTCCTGTAGTTTCTCTATTTCTTTTACTTAACGTCGAAGCTCAATGAACTCCCAGTCTAGAAATAGAAATATTAGGTAAGCAGGTAAACAAAACACTTCTTGGATTCTAGTTGTCGGTCTAACCACCCAAGTTGTGAGGTCTCCGTCAACTTCTAGAGATCCCAATATGAATCATTTTATTTGAATATGAAGATACTCCTAAATATCCATACGAAAATTGGCTTAGGGGAATGACACATACTTTTCTCCTATGTTTCTATCAATTTATGAGACTCTGTTAGTATTTTATCTCAACAGAAAAACTTTTCCCTAACACTTACTTAACATTAGAGAAAAAAAGAAAAGAGAGAACCTTTATCTCATCCGCCATCAGTTTGTTATTTGTATTCTGGATACCTCGCTTCACGGCGATTTTTGCAATCAGACTTTTCTCCCAGAGCTTGAGTATAGCAGCTGCTAATCCTTGGTGATTTCTGTTCCTACCTGTAATGTTGATATCCAAGTCAAGAACTTGGCACATCGAACAGAAAACTCCTCGAAAAAAGTTCATATAGGAATTAGAAAGCATCTTACCAAGAGCAAAATGGCACGGGAGAGTTTTACCAATCTTCCTGAGATTTGTCATTTCTGCATTGGTCAAATTTGACCTCATTCCAGTAGGAAGAAGCCTGAAAGGTGTTTTATAACCAGGAATCGTAGGAGGTAGTAAGTCGGCGTTCACAGGCAGCACCCCAGTACCCCACCACTCCTGAAAACGTGGACCTAAGCTGTCTAACAGACTGTTAAATTCAGCTTCTTCTTCCGTCACATTCTCCTTGCGAATCGGGTTCTTGACAATTGGATCTTTGATTTCCGGAGGTGCACTTTGATTATCTTTGGCATTTGTTGCTTCATCGCCAGCAGAAGATACATCTGGAACAAAAAGAGTTTCTTCAGGTCTGGTCACTTGATTAGAGATCACAGAAGGTCCTTGATAGTCACGCCCACGATAAACCACCATTACACTTCCTGCCCTCCATATCACCATTCCACCAGTTCGACGCTGCCCATTAGAGAAAAATCCAATCAGTTTCCTATAAACCGAAAATTTAGACTTGCATCCCTTGCAAAGTCTTGTTACTTAAACATTCGTGCTCAGCTCCATCTCCACTAGTTTTTACAAACCCCAAAATTCACCTAATTCACAATTGTGTTACTGTTCCCAAGAGAGACCATATGTCTCACACTAAGTTCAAATGAAAGAACAAAGTTGAGAGTAGGTTCTTCACAATAGACCTCCTTGGGCTAATCTAGCTTCATCTTTTACACCTCTGAGGTCATTACATCTTTCTTAAAGCTATGATTATTTTGAAAAAGACCACTTTAAACTCTCCTCCAGTATTATGACTATTATCTTTACCAGGAATGAATGAAGTGTGCAAGGAAACTGACCTCAACTATCTCATGAGCCGTCCTCATGTCGCGAGCAAGCACTTCATGGAACTTGAGCCTCACAAGTTCTTCTTTCCTCCACGTATCATGAATCTTCTCCATCACTGCCTGCGTAAGCCCAGCTTTTGGTATACTGATCCTTACCCTCAGATACATTCCGTCTCTCCTCAGCCGCCGTAGCTCAGAATCCTCAACCGTAAGCTCCGCCAGTGTTGGAGCTCTAGCTCTCCTCTTCTTCACCGCCACTCCTCCCTCTCCTTCGATTCTCTCCGCCGCCTGTTCTTCCTCGTTCTTCTCCCATGGCAACATCACATCATCCTCATCGTCACTCTCTTCTTCTCCCTCAGCCAGCATCATATCGGGCCTCACCCACTCTCTCTTCAACAAATCCCCCAGTCTCTCTTCTCCAGTCACCGGCTTCACATCTCCCCCAGCAATTCCGTCTCCCTCGCTATCTTCCACATCCTCCTCATCGTCTGAAGCTAATCCCAAGTTCCGCAGACGAAGAACGATCCTCTCAATCGCGCTTTGTCCTTTATCCTTCTCCAAATACCGGAGTTTCGCTTCCGCTTCCTCCTCCGCCGACCGAATTTTAGCTCCGCCGTTGTGCTCGTTAACTTTCTTCCCCGCATGATCGCCGGCCCCGGCGGATGAAGGAGGCCACTTATCTATCCAAGGAGGCGTGGGTTTAGGATTCCGCTGATCCAATCTGCGGTTGTTGTGGCTCCTGTTGTTGCTGCTACGCTCGCTCGTACGGAGCGAAGAGAACGGCCGAACAATGTGACGCGAGGGTTTCGCAGACAATGAATAGAGTAGCAATGCGTGGAGCGAAGGGGATGAAGAGCAGTAGCGAGAGCTCGAGGTCAGAGGAAGAGAGCTTCTCAGTGGCATTTCTGTAAAATTAGGCGGAATCAAAGCCATTGACACTGAGAGTATCTATCTAGAAGAAGCTTTTAGCGAACTGTCTTCGCCATCGTTTTTGGATGGATATTGAGAAAATTTTGCAGGCGGATAAGCTGAAACAAAAATTCAAAGAACACTCCGACACGGATAAGATTTTTTTTTTGGTCGTCGTAATATTGGGCCTATTTAATGGGCTTTAAAAGCCCAGTATTAGGAACTGAGTAAAAAAAATTAACTAATTACGCAATTGAAAATTTTTATATAAGCGGAAGAAAATTTTGCTGTCCGGGTTTGGGTAAAAACCGGTTTCGTTGTGCTTGAGTCACCACCGGTCTTACGTGATTCACCGGAATTCTAAAATTTAGTGAGAAACTCCGATCGATTTAGTTTCTGCCGCCGGTTTTGTTTTTGGCCTCCTTATCTTTGCGCTTGTTCCCGGGAGACGAAGGAGAGAAATCTAACATGGGTCGGCCTCCGAGTAATGGCGGTCCGGCGTTCCGATTTAACCTGCCTGAGGTGATTGAATCTTGACGATATTCTCTTTGTAATGTCAAGTGTTTAGTGTTGCTTGAGGGATTGCGAGCTTCCTGAGTTAAAATTAGTTTCTGGGAAGGTTTGGTTTGTGGGTCTCTTTTTTGGGGGGTTTATGATAGGGTTCTTAGATCCTGAGTTTTTTATTCGATCAATTCAATTTTTATCTTATGGAAGTTTTCTAAATTCTAACATGAAGCACTTTTTGGGCTTTCTGATTAGAAGATAAGATTTTGACTTTCTTGTTTGAAGATAAGTTTTTGTTTTTGTTTTGCTTAAAGAGACTGTTGTTGTTAAAAAATGCGTTTAGAGGATAGATTCACAAGTGTTTCCATTTATCTGCTGTGTTACAGAAAAAATGAATTCTTTGACGAGGTTTTATCTTGTTTGCTTTGAGACTAATCCTCAAAATGTTATAAGGTAACGGAGATGGAAGCAATATTGCTACAGCATAATACAGCAATGCCAGGTCGACATATTCTTGAAGCTCTTGCTGATAAGTTTAGGTATTTACTCAATTCTTTGGTCTTCAAAGCACCTCAAGTGTGTTTGTTGTCATCTATAAAGTGGTTGAATTTGTTCTCTGTCTCAGTGAATCAGTGGAGCGGAAGGGGAAAGTTGTCGTGCAATTCAAACAAGTAGTGTTTTTTCTTCTCCTTTCATGATTCATATGTTTTTTTAAGATGAGTCTGTTGGAGTTACTTAATGGGATGTTGTTTCTATCCATCACAGATCTGGAACTGGTTCCAGAACAGGCGATATGCTCTAAGAGCAAGAGGAAATAAAGCTCCTGGGAAGCTAAATGTATCTTCCATGCCCCGCGCTGTGGATCCAGCAAATCAGATGAGAAATGTGCTTCAACCATTAGCCGTTGGTCCTAAACCCACTCACATGTCTGGAAATTTACCCTCCATGACGCCTGTCCCTTCCGGTATTTTAGGTGCCTTATATATAAGTTTAGAAGCTTATTCATTTGATTAGGTCTCATCAGACTTCTCAAATTTCGTAATTGTTTTGCTTCTTATTCTTGTAGTTCCCGGTGTCATGAGGAGTGGTTCAGACAACTCTTACTTGGAATTTGAAGCCAAGTCAGGCAGGGATGGTGCATGGTGATTCCCTTTCATTGGTTCTTCAGTATTCTTGGCTGACTTATGATACTTTTCTCTTGAATCTCATAACTCATTACATTCCAGTGTTTTTCTCTAATTATGTATCTCTTTTGTTTACTTACAGGTATGATGTGCAAGCTTTCCTAGCTCATAGAAACTTGGAGATTGGTGATCCGGTAATTCTTAGGCTCCTGGCCAGTTTCTAGTCGACTTCTTTGTTCCCCTTTCTTCGTTTTGTTTATGAACAAATATTTCTGTTTGGTATTTCAGGAAGTGCAGGTTCGATTTGCGGGTTTTGAAGTAGAAGAAGACGAATGGATAAACGTCAAGAAGCACGTAAGACAACGGTCACTCCCATGTGAAGCATCAGAATGTGTTGCAGTTCTTGCTGGAGATCTCGTTCTTTGTTTCCAGGTTTCAGAATTTCCTTCTCTTATTCATTGATGGATATTATAAACTGGTTTAGAATTTATCCCTGATGGGACATAGTTTTTATTGTATAACAACTTCAGGAAGGTAAAGATCAAGCTCTTTACTTTGACGCTATTGTTCTTGACGCACAAAGAAGAAGACACGATGTCAGAGGTTGTCGTTGTAGATTCTTGGTGCGTTACAGTCACGACCAGTCCGAGGTTGGAGGATCATCTCTCTCACTGTCTCTAACCCTTTTTTACCTGTCAGCTTCATTTGGTTTCATGGTTTTGGGACTCTGAAGCAAAACCCTCCTCACTCACCTATTTTGGATTTCTTTTCCTGCATCCCAGCAGGAGATCGTTCCCCTGAGGAAGATTTGCCGGCGGCCTGAGACAGATTACAGGCTACAGCAACTTCACAGCGCTGCCAACGACTTCGCTAACTCGAATCAGCTTCAGAAACCCGCTCTGGATGCGGCTGCCAAAACCCCTCTTTCACAACCCAGCGCCTCAGTTCCCAATGTTGCACCCGAGCTGAAAGATCCGAGCTTGAGCGCCAGTGCCACTCCAGCTACTTCGGTTCAGCCTAGCTCCAATGCAGCCACTGTCCCCGCTGGTTCTGCGTAGGCCTTCTGTACTATCCCCTTTTTTGTAACCACCATATTCACAGTCGCTAGTTAGAGCCGTAGAGGTTTAACTTGGGATCAAAAGCTTTTCTAATCTTAACTTGGGATCAAAAAGCTTTTGTCATCTAAAACTGTATCATGCCATTTTACTTAATCCTTCACGTATGATGGAATAATTATGTTTTAGTCCGGTTTATTTCGTTATCTATTAATGGTCATTGTTTTACTCTTTTGAGCAATCATGCTTTTAACATATGGTTGTATGCTTAAGGGAGGCTATAGTAATCTCCAGTATGTGTACCTTAAGCTGTCATTTAGATTTTCAACTTTAGTAGTAGTAAGAGATGTAGTGATGTGATGAACTTAAACACAGACTAGAGAACCATGAGGTGAAGAAACAATTTTGCGTCTGTAGTTTTTCTGTAAATTATTGATTAGACATGAACAGAACAACATATTTTACAAACAATTACAACTGTTTATGTTGTTGCTGATTGACAATGGGAATAAAAACCTTACAGATTATATGTGTTCTATCTTCTGTAACAAAGGGCTCTTAACATTTTCTTCAATGCCCTACATATCTATATATACATCATAGATGGTTGTCGGAAAACAAGTGACTACATTGTCGCGGGTAATCTCCGGGTATTGGATCCAGTCCCCGAACCTGACCCTGACCGGGACGGGGAATGAGACGGGGCTTGAACCGGGGACGAGTTCAGAATCTCCTTACCAAGGTCTTTGATCTTGTTTATAAGCAGCGTTTGCTCTCTCTGAAGCTGGACCAAATACTCTTCTTGTTCGTCCTCTAAACTCTCAAGCTCTCCTAAAGCTTCACCAAGACCTTCAAGATCTCCGTCGTCAATCAAATTCTGAAACTTTATCATCACCTGCTTCATCTGGTTCGACAGCAACAGAGCCTTGTTAAACGGGGAACCAGAGTCCGCGCTGGCGCGTCTCGGCATCTCCGTGACTTTCCTCGTGACTCTGACACGAATCTCACCACGCGTCACTCCTTGGAGAGGTATCCACTTGTCTGCAGTCTCATTCGGCTTTAACCGTTGGTACTCCACGACGCAGCTACCGATGCTTGAAGTAGGAAGCAGAGTGTTATGGTCTTTGACATGTAGCTCTAAGGAGCTCCCATTATCTGGAAACTCCATCGTCTGGTTCCATTTCGGCTGCAATGTCTTATAGATCACCTGAAAACATCAACACACACACACAAAAACATGTGTCAATTTTGTTTCCTGTGTCCCTATAATGTCTTTCTGAGTCCAAAACTGTACCTTTGTTCTCTGTTTCTTCTCTCCATATTGAACCCTAACATAAGGATCACTGGTTCCTCTAAGATCCGCAGCGACAAGATCCCTCGCTTCAACAAGAACCAATTCAATCAAGCCTTTACTAGAATCCGCCTGAAGAATTAAAAAAACTAAACATCAATGAGGGAAAACAGAGTAAATTTGAAATGGTCTACATACTTACTTCGTTGTACTCGGGACTAACAGCTTCGATCAAAAGCTCGATTTCTCCAGAACTAACATCTTCAAGAGGAACCCATATATGCATTTCGCTGTTATTGATTCCTTGAAGGCTCAACGTAGCTGTACCGATGTTTTCAGTGCCAAGCATCTCTTCTCTATAGCATTTCACCTTTAGATATTCTTCTCCGGCTAACTCCTCAAACTCAAATTTCTGGTTCCACACACACTCTATAGCATTCGCCGTCTTCTGTATAGTCTATACACAAAGATGGATATCAATTATCAGATAAAGTCTTCACTTTCCAAGTGTAGTTTATACATAACTTACTTACTTTTCCATACTGTAATTTGACGGAGGCGTCGCATTTCCCGGTCTTGTTCGAAACAAGATTCTTTCCGGTTAACACCGTGATGATTATTTTCCGGCCGGTTTTCGAGAATAAGTTGGATGATGAGGCATCGAGCGAGTGTAGAGAATTCGAACTACCACTGTTCAAGCTATGTGACCCGTCGGAGAAATGCCATTCTTTCAAAAGCAGCCGGACTGTCAACTAAAAATAACAAAAACAAAAATAAGTGTAAAACGTAGAATAGAAGTAACTGTGTTGTTCTTCTATCCCTATCTTTTACCTCGCCGGAGCTAACTCCTTCAAAGGGAACAACCATCTCGATTTCTTGACCACAGAACTCAGCGTGTTTCGCAATCACACCGTTGTCAGATCCAAAGGCCCAAAATATCGTCGAATCATCATTCACATATTTCATCTGCACATTCCAATAGTGAAACGTCTAAGGGTTTTGTAACGGCGACAGAGAGCGAGCGTGATTATTCATTAAATTTACCTTAACTTCGCAGCTAGCGAGACTATCGTATCTGACACTTCCAGGATTATTCTCATAGAGATTGAATTTAAGTGTCCCTGTGTTGTCGTGCAATATCATATTGAACGTCGATTGATACGAAGGATCCGGTCCTGATCTCATCTCTGTTCTTCGAGACAGCTGTTCGAGTTCGACCTCCACAAATGTCTGAACAGGTTTGTCTCTGCTGCTGCTGCTGCTGCTGTTTCCGGTGCTACTGTCTCCAACGTCGGAACTTCTCGAGGGGCTTCCGCGGAGAACACTGCGGTGAAGATTGCTACCGGAGACTACAGTTACGTAGATGATCCCTCCGACGACTGTTTTGTGAAAGTCAGTTGCCGGTAACGAGAAACATCCCCGGCGTGGCTCCACCATCTTCTTGTTCAACGTTTCCGTTAGGATTTTGACCTGAAACGAGGAAAGAGAATTACGGTTTTGCCCCTTTGTATTTGTCAGTAATATTTTGGCGGTAAAAAAAAACTATGTTGGAAACGAACCAGCCAAGAGGAGACCCCGGGAAGCTCTGTAGCGGGGAGAGATTGGCCACCGCCACCACCGAAAGCAACTCCGATTCGAACTTCAGGGTTCGATACGAAGGAATAGAGCATTGCTCTTCCTTCAAGAGTCGGTCTGATCAGAAGCTGCAAGAAGAAGATACAGTAAATAAAACAGAAGAAAAATTCTATAAAACAGAATCTGCAAGTAGTTTTCTCACTTACATCGCCTTTGATGCAAAGACTGTTGACAACGATTCGTGCTGTTCGATTAAACGGTTTGGACAACTTTGCTTGCAACAAGATACTTAGATCCGTTGCATCCCAATTGAAATCTAATCGCATGATTTTCTAAACCCCCAGATAAAATAAAACAAAAAAAATGTAAATATCAAAATCCAACCTTTCTTTTCGAATGTTTTCGGTTTTAAGAAGTGGAAAGTAACTAAACCTGTTCCCCTGATTGCGACCAACAAGTTCCATGGAGTCCGAGCAAAGGAGGGCATGAGCCAAGAGAAAACTCCAACAGTTGTATATTTTCCTATCGAAAAACAACGATACATGTTTAGGATCACAGAGTCCTCCAATGTCTTTTAAGCTAAGGTCTAAGGGAAAAGGGAAAGAGTGAGTGCTTACTATTAGTCGTGATTTTCGTTGCCTCAATCGTTTCTGCGTTTTAGATGAAAAGATCAAACAACAATGTTTAACAAGCAGAACACACATTTTAGATAGAAAGAGCACAAGTAAGAATGAATCTCACCTCTACCATGGAAGCAAATCTGAGAGAGAGCTTCTTGTTCAGGTAATTTAGCCAAATTTCAGACAGTAACTTGTTCAACCATTGGCAGTGTTCTAATGGAGTTGTCATCTGGAGAAAACCCAACAAAGCAGTAATCGTATTAACATCAAGCGATATAACGAGAATAAACAACAAACAAACAAAAAAAAAAAAAACAGATATTCTCACCGACGCATTAAACACGTTTTGCTTCCACTTCCTAGTTAGATCTTCTGCAAGTATTGCCCTTTGGTAACTTCCGTACTGCAGAACAACACATGACACACAGTAAAAAACAATGCAAGACTTTAACTTAAATATCATAACTTTATACTAAGATATTCTTGAAGGTTATCAAGTTAACATAAGGAAGCCCAAACCTTTTATAGTATAACACACACATGATTGAAAGCCTAGCTAATATAAAGCTTCAATTTCAGATATTAAGATTGTGCAACTCTTCCATGTAAAGCAATTTTACCATAACTATCTCCCTCGTGAGTAAAAGAAAGATCAAACTCTGTATGTATATGGCAAGTTTGCAAAAGTTAGGTATACTCAAAAAGCATAAAGCTTCCAACTTTATTTGAGGGATTATATAGTAGATTTCATGGAAAATCAAATTAACCGGTGGTTTAGCAAGAACCCATTATAGGGACAAACTAAAACAAGAAATGACTTTATCAATTTGTTAGCTTGAATCCAGAAAGAAATGGAATAAAACAAAAACAAAAAGTGATTTTTTGGGGTAAATTTTTACCTGAAGAGAAGCCCAAACAGCGACAACGAGAGGAACCCAATTGGAAAAAGGGAAGACCCATCTCTCGATTGCCCAGAAAGCTAAGACCAAAGGAACAAGCAACAGCAGCGAATGTCTCTCAGCTACTAGATGGTTGAGAAACTCTCTTACGGCTTCGGTGTTTATGAGACCTTTCCTCTTTATTCTCCGACCCATTTCTTCAAATCACCTTCTTCAAGCTTCTTCAAGGATCCATGGTTCCTCGAGGGAAAAGTTAAAATTGACTCCGTGAGCTTTCTGGGACAAGTTGGGAATCTCA
Source organism: Erythrophleum ivorense (assembly GCA_026724425.1). NCBI lineage: Eukaryota > Viridiplantae > Streptophyta > Magnoliopsida > Fabales > Fabaceae > Erythrophleum > Erythrophleum ivorense. The sequence continues at coordinate 44,434 of JAIUCV010001376.1, read as the reverse complement.
AGTGTTTACTCAGACAAAGGTAAGAAATATTCCTCGATGAGCTTATTCTCTTTTTTCTTCTCTCAACATTTGATTTCTTCAACAAACTTCACAGATCCACTGGTGGGTCGAGATATTATTATTTGCCTCTTCCAGAGTGGACGAAGAAGAGCAAAATTTCTGGGAAAAAAACTGAAAAGTCTGTTGGGTGAAGTTTCGAATAAGAAGGACCTCTCAGACAAGAATTTCGATCTCCCAAGTTACTTGTCGGTAACTCTCAGCTTCTGGTAACGGATCTTTAGACAGAATGAGCAGTGTGACAAGGAAAAACCTCCCAGAGACTCTTCTTCCTTATTATTTATTTATATGCATTTTTTTTTGTTTACATTTTTTTATAGGAGTACAAAACTAAAAGGAAATACTTTTTTTATAAATAGTTAAATACTACAATAGAGCAAGAAAAACAATTCAGTAATATTTAATATTTTAGTCATGAAAAGTGAAACAGAATAAGAAAGGATAAAAAATTACTACAATATACATTATACAACAAGAAAAACAATCCAATAATATTTATTAGTTTAGTCATGGAAAGTGTGAAACAGAATAATCGAGGCTTAATTTTTTAAGATAAAATTATCAAATTATTGTATGTAGTATTTTCTCTATTTTTTATATTAGGTCAACACCTCGAATGATGTTTTTTCTTTTTGTCATCGTCTCGAATTGATGTTAATCTTCGAAAAAGAAAAATCACTATCATATAGTTTCATAATCACTAAAAATTAATAAAGTTTGCTTGGTCCAGCTTTTGGTCCTGACCGTTTGTAACCGGATAACAGAATGAAAATTGTATTAAGTGAGATCCTGACCGTTTGTAAATCACAAAGAAAATAATGACCGTCCGATGTGCTTGCCGCCTGTTATTGACTGTTCACTTCACTGGTCACAGTCAGACATTTTTACCGTTGACATTTCAGATTGCTTAAAAGACGCGTGAATTTGATGAGAGTATCTGAGCGGCACATTTTTTGTTCTATCGTTGCAGAGTCTTCGTCACAGGATTAAATATTTACGTCTCCTTCTAATAAATTTTCCATTTTGGTTCTTCGAATCTCTAAATAATTTTCGAATCTCTAAATAATTTTCCCTAACTTTTTTATTGTATTCAAGAGGGAGCATTAATTTGATATATTGATGCCCTCATGATCAATATACTAACCTAATTATGCTTAAATTAATATATTATTATCCAGGTTTGTGAAAATAATTCAACTTAAGATCTAACTGAAACAATAAAATTTGAGACCTAAATCAAACCAAATCTTGAAATTCCAGCTATTCCACATGCAAGCAACATAAATTAAATGACATCTATACTATATAAAAGTTGAGGCTAAATGCCTTTAAAATGTCCACATCAGCTTTTTATCTTTTTTTAACCAATTAAATTATGCCAAATCAGTATCTCTAAAATTAAGAAATTTTCTAAATTTTAAATAATCAATAATATTTTTCTATATCATCATCTAAGATTAAGAAATTTTCAAAATTTTAGATTTGGAATATCGATAGATATAAGAAAAACATGTATAAGTTTTTAGTAACACCAAAAATCTACTTAGATTTATATTAGGAATATTTTTTAATTTAAGATAATGGTTTTAACTATATAAATAATCATTGAAATTTTTTAACAAATAAGAAAGAACAAATTATATAAAGCATATATATATTTTATATGTGGACACTCTAAATAACTTATGGATCGATATCAAATTAAAAAAGTTTATGTTAAAATTAGTTTACAAATTTCAACATAAAATTAATATTTTACAAGAGGAATGGGGCATGTAGAAATTTAATAGTGGAGAATAATCTAGACAAATAAGAAAGAAAAAAAGTTGAAGAAAAAAACAGACACAAGGAAGAAGAGTAAGAAGATAAAACCAAAGAAGAGCGAAAACGAATATATTGAATTGCAAAGACAAAATAGAAAAAGAATGCAAAGATGAATAAGAAAAAACTAGATAAAAAACTTGCGAAGAAAAATTTGAAGAGAAAATCGAATAAAAACGAAGGAGAAGAAACCAAACAAAAACAAAAAACTTGCAAAGACCAATCTAAAGAGGAAAGCGAATAAGAACGAATGAGACGAAACCAAACAAAAACAAAAACAAAATAATAAAAAAGAAGCGCGAAGACGAAAAAAAAGGCAAACACAAATATGAGTGAAAATGAAGAAGAAACCATATAAGAGAAAAGACAAAGAAGAAATTAAAACAGAAGAGACTAAATAAGAATGAATCAAAGAAAATTAAAAAACATAAAAACAAAAACGAAGAAGAAAATGAAAAACAATAATATATGTCGATTAGCTTCTCTTCATTTTGGTTTTATAACCGTAGAAAACCCACCAAAACATTAGCTTATCTTCTAGCTTAAATTTGTTTATGCAAACATTTTCATTTTTAAGTTTGGTTTGGTGTATCAGATAATGAAAATATGTTCTACATAGGATTAAAGAGACTTATGCTAAAATATTTACAAAAGCAATAGAGTGAGGAAAAAATTAGAAAAGAGAATAACCAATACAAAGAAGAAGAAAACAAATCTAGCAAAACATTAGCATTTTCGATGGAAATAATTTATCATAGAAGAAAGATAAGAATAAGAACCAAGAAGAACAAAAAGAAAATGAAGTAAATGAAGTAAATGAAGAAAATGGAGGACGAAGATAGCAGAGAACAAAGCTATAAAAAAAACCAAAAGATAAGGCTAGAGAAGGAAACCAAATAAAATAATGAAACCGAAAAAATAAGAAACTGACAGCTATGCGTAACTTTATCTCTATGATTGCATAAATTAAATTATTTGTATTATTATTAGACATTGCTTATTACATGTGTGAATATCTAATTGTACCATCTCCAGCTTAATTTTGTTTCCGTGAATCTTTTTCATTTTTAAGTTTGGTTGGGTGTATCAGATAATTAAATTTTTACTCTACATAATATTAAATTAAAGAGAACTATAATAAAACTATTTATAAAAGGTATAAGTTTTGGAGAATAATCAAGAAAAATAAAGAGAATAAGCTAAACAAAAGAAATATAGCACACTCCTAGCAACTTCGACCGCATGAACTAATTATAGAAAAAATGGAAGAACAAGAACCAAGACAAGGACAAAAATAAGAAGAAACAACAGAAAAAAGCGAAGACAATGATATTAAAGAACGAGGACAAAAGATAAACAGAAAAATAACAAATATGAAGAATGATACCGAATAAGAAATTGTAAGGACAAAGAACGAAAGAGGAAATAATACGAGGAAGAGTAAAGATGAAGAAAAAAAAAATCGAATAAAGAGAGAAAATAAAGGAAAAAAAAACTAAAAAACTAAAAAACATGAAACAAATGAAAATAAATAAGAACATTGATTCATTACAATCAATCATGCTACAGATGAAAAAAAGCTTATGAATAAAAATATTTAATCAAAATATTAATACCGAGTTGGGTTAAAGGATTCGGTTTGATTTTAATTATTGGGTTTTGTTTTATATTTTACACGTTGTTTAACATCAGGTCCACTAAACTAAATATGCATATTTTAGTATTGGTATTCGTTATCCGACTCAAATCCATAAAATACGTTTTTGTTATTAAATGGATACAAATCGGAAGCCAGCAGGTTCAAGATGAGTAAAAAGACTAAATGGTCATTTTGCACAGCCCTCTTATGGAAGGATTAATAAAGGATATGGAAGGACTTGTTGTTCGTTTAGTTTAATGCGATTGAAAGTGGGAGGGTCCTTCCATTAAAATCAGTGAGCTTCACATATCCCTTTTTGTCGTTGACCATTTATTATTTCATCCTACACCCAATACCAATAGTACGAACGGATCAAGGCCTTGTTAGTAACGTTGGTAGGTTGGAGCTAGAGATGTCAATTTGGACCGCAGCCTGTTGATTCCAGAAATAACACACGTTAATGTGACGGGATATTTCGGATGGGAGATTTATGAAGCTTTGGATTAATTACTCGAAAAGAAGATCGGATACAAGAGACGATCTCGTCAAACAGGCCTTGACGAGATGTAATGCGAATAGCGAATAATAATAGAGAAAAGTGAGCGAATGCTTTTAGAGTTTGCAGGGTTGCGTGACTTGGTCTTCAGGGAATGAAGATCTCTCGTTATATAGTCGAATTAAGGCGATTCTCTGCTGAATATTCTCCTCTTGATCATAAAGGAAATCTTCTTCTTCTCTTGATTTCTTTCCTTTCTTTGAGTGGCGGCTGCATCTTTTTCCTTTTGGCTTAAGGTATTACCTTCCTCCTCAAGGCTTTCCATTTCTGTGAGGAGGCTAGGGTTGAAGACGGGCTGGGCTTTTTGTGCTGTTACTCATTGCGATGGGCTCGGGGAAATGTGCTCATTTCACCTCTAACAATAAGTCCCCCCCCAGTTTGGCGAGTCAAATGCAATTTGGTCTCGGCGAACTTCATGAATGGGAGTTGAGCTCAAGAGTTATTAGTAACAGCATAAGGCGCCAGTGCTAGCTCGTCTTGGGTGCGATTGACTTTAGATTCGTACCGCCTCGTTAAAACCTTGATATGGAAAAACCCGGTTTGGGATAAAAACCATAAGAAGGGAAAAGAGTACGTTGACGTCATCCTGTCCGCAAAAGAATATGCATTTCGATGATTGTTCTTGACATCAGCTCGTCAAAGAGAATCAACCATCTATGACGGTCTCATACGAGTCAGCTCGTCGAAGAGAATAAACGTCCGTCCTTATTTCAACGTCAGCTCGTCAAAAGAAGGAGTTATACCGCTTAGCAGGCAGTTCGTCAGGGGTGGGATTGCCACGTCATCAATGCATACTTTATTAAAACTGCAAAAGTGGGTCGGCGGTTGAGCTTTTGCAAAAAAGGCCCAAGTCCCGTTAGGTTTTTCCAAGCGGAAAAAAGGAAGGGAAGTTTTTTCCCTTGAAAGTCGCGAAACTTCTCTTAAAGAGACCGTTCGGATTTCTTTTCCACATTAATTCCTTTTTTGCCTGCTCATTGCCTCCAACCGCCCTGAAAGAGAAAAGGTAATTTCCTTCTTTCATCTCGAATCCGAGTCGCATTGCTTTGTTAAACCGATAGGTTTTGTGTAATTGTCTTAGATTTGCTTGCTTCTTGACTCGAAATTCCTTCTCTTCTCGCCTCGATCCTTCCTCTCGTCAGAATTTTTAGGGTTTCTCGTCGAATTTTGACTCTTCGTCTTCCGATTCTCGTCTGATGGATCCTTCGGACCGAAAGGGGAAAGGGAAGGCCGTAGTGCGGAACGACGATGACGTCCCGCTTTCAAGTCTAATCCCGGGTTTTCTCGGTGATGCGGTCGAGCGGGCCGAACCCTGGAGCGTCGTCGTAGGGCGGCGGCAGCGGAAAGGCCGGATTCTACGGCCAAGGACTCTTCTTCGGGGGTCCGTGCCGATTCTGATGCTCCGTCCTTGCGGGACGAGGACATTGAGAGTTCCGGGTACCGCGATGGGATCCCGGAGGATGATTCGGACGCGGATTCCGAGGTAGGACCGGATGAAGTGCCGACCCCGGATAACATCGAACTCGAGGGTCTTCCGTCAGTCGTCGAGATGCCTTGGCGCACTCCGGCGACTTCCTTGACCGCCGATGGTCGGTCTTGGATTGACGAAGGGATCGTCGCAGCACTCAGGTCGAGATGCTCAATCCCCGAAGCCGTGGAGATTCAGATTCCGTCTGCCCAACAAAGGCCATTTGACGCTCCGCCGGGATGGTTCTGCGCTTATGAGTGCTGGTTCACGGAATTTGGGGTACGGCTTCCCATCTTCCACCATCTGTTGGATTACGCTTATCAGCGTGGCGTCCCTATGAGTCAGCTGACTCACGGCGTGGTCCGGCATATGGTTTTTACCGAGGCCTTGGCCAAGCATCTCGGGATTACCTTCGACCGAGAGCTCTTCGAGCGTATTACTGACTTCCGTGCTTGTGCGAAGGAGGAGCGGTTCAGACGATTCTGTACCACGATGAAGCACGACATTGTTTACGGTGCTCACAAAGACAAGATCCACATCTGGAAGCACTATTATTTCTATGTCAAGAAAAACGCTGCGTCGATTGGGGATTTTAACCCCGACCATGTCCTGACGGGATGGGTCGATGAAGCTGGTAGATTGCTTGTAGATTTCGTCGCGTCATAGATTGAGTTCAGTTTTGGTATGCTAACCTTTTGCTTTTGTTTGTTTTGCAGAGAGGGTCGTGACGAGGCCAACGTCTACTGCGTTCCAGAAGAAGTGCGAGGTTTTGCGAGATCGGAGTCGAATCATCTGGGCCGACTTTGCTGCCAAATCCGAGGAGAGGAAGAAGAGGAAGAGAGAAGGAAGGTCTAAACCCGCTTCAACTCCAGCAACTGGTGGGAATCCGATTGCTTTTTTATTTAGATTTTGCGTTATGACGATGCTTGTCATTGATCCTTGCTCGATCTTATGTAGCTAAATCGTCTCGTCATACTAAGAAGATGGGGCTTAAGAAGAGGACACCCGTGTCTGCTGACGATGCCATTCTGATCCCGGATTCTCCTCCGAGGGAGAGGAGGACTGACTCGGCTGCCGATTCTAGCGGTCCGCCTAAACGTCCGGCTTCCTCGATTGCGTCGAGGATGAAGTAAGTTTTCTTACGGAAAACCGGTTCTTTATCGTGGTTTGGTGCGTGTTGCTGATGTGATGTTGCTTCTGCAGGACTTCGAAGAGGGCCAAGCTTGAAAAGACGGCTGCGAGCGGGAAGCGGTCGTCCGCCGCCGAGACGACACCCGAGGTCGTGCTTGACGAGGAGGATGCCCTTCCTTCGGGTGGTGGTGTCGGTGCATCTCGTCATCCAGGTTGCGACGAGCTCGGCGAAGATCCATCTCGTCAATCGGGTGACGATGATCTTGGCGAGAACTCATCTGAACAGCCGGGAGGCCTTTCTGGTCTCGGCGCTAGGGCGAGCTCGTCGGGCCCTAAGGTTGAGCCTGCTAATTATGAGGTCCCGGACCCGGATGCGGTCGCCGTCGTTTGGTCGGGGGGTTCTCCTCTTATGCTCAACAAGAAGTTTTGCGCCGAGCTGGTTTGGAGCTGTAAGCCTAAACCTCATTGGGGGGTTCCGCTCAATAAGATCGAGCTGAAGGGCGATGTTGTCGATGTTTCTTCAGACCTTGTCAACGTTGCTGGGAAGTTCTCTTCAGTCGTCCAGCAATACGACACCATGCTGAAGGCGGCTCGGGAGGAAATCGTCAAGCTGCAGAATGAGCGATCCAAGGGTCCGAGGCTGGAGTTCCTTGAGAGGGAAAAGGCTGATCTCGAGAGGAAGGTCGGCGTCCTGAATGGCAAGATCCTGAAGGCGGCTGGCCTTCAGGATGAGGTGGTCAAGTTGCGCGCCCAAGTTGCGGAGCTCGAAGATAAATCCCGCCGAGACGCATAGAATGCTGCGGCTGAGGCTTCCCGTCTTCGACAGTCCCGCCAGAAGCAGGCTGAGTACATCGCCACTCGTGTCTATGACGACATGCGGGACTGGTATGCTCCTCGTTTAGATCGTCTTGGCAAGTTCGTCGCGCAGCGCGACGAGGTGGAAAAGGCGGTGGTCAAGATAGCGGTTGACGAAGCGCTGCTTGATTATGTGCAACGGATGAAAGGCGTCTCTCAAGACTTTGATCTCGTTATTGCGAAGCTGGAGGCTAAGGTCAAGGAGAGCAGAGCTGCTGGGGACGAGATCGACGAGGTTGATATCGGCGCGGACGACTATGCAGCGCCACACAGGTTAAATTGCCTCTTTGATCTTGCCGATTTCTATTTCGATAACACTTGGGTTACTCCGAAGGGTTTTAATCAATTTGGTACAATGTATAATACTCTCAGGCCCAATCTTGCTGAGCTTATAATTGGTGGATCGCCGACGAGAGAGAGTTCGGGAGCGGCTAGTGCTGAAGCCGGGACGAAACCGGGTCTGGATGCTTCCGAGGCTGAGGCCGTTTAGGACTTCGTCTCTATTCTCTCCCTTTTCTGCTTTTTAAGAACTCTTCTTTTTATTAGTCGCGGTGATTCATGCCGATGTAACAACATTGCCCGGGAGGGTTTTAATCCGTATGCTTTTCAGGATTTAAAACTTAAGTATTTGCTTTACTTTCTCGTTCATCTTTTTCTTTGTGCGAGATGAATATCGCGAATATAGTTGATGATTTCGTGCTTTTTGAAACATCCTGCTTTTAATCTATACCCTTTAATGAGGTGCCCTGCGTTGTCGATCTGGCGGAATGATATAATCGTTTAATCGTCATTAGACAAGTGGTTCAACGTGCCGAGATAACTTGGCATGCTCAAGTTCTGTCGTGACGAGATGCTACTCGCTATGACAATGCTATGCATCTGACGAGATGCGAAGTCACGCAGCTCGTCAGAATTCTCGTTTTTAAGAGACACCGATCAGTGCTTGTTGGATCTGTTTGCGGTGGCGCTTTTTAGGCCGGTAATAGGAACCGAAGTCTAGAAATTCGAATTACTCCTACGCCGCTAAGTCGAATATGATTAACAAGGTAGCGATTTTTTCTTGCCCATATGGCTTAGGGTCGTGCGAGATATGCGTGCTCTCGACTTGTAGTGCGTCATTCTTGAAGAATGAGGGATGATCAGTCCACTTGGTGCGATGTGCGGTCAACCGTTTGGCCAGAACGTCGACACTACTCTTTTATGCGTGCGCTTCAGAGTAGCTTTGAGACTCTCTTTTCTTGCCAAGCTCATAGACAAGGACTCATTATACTGCCGAGTTCCAGAGGCTTTGAGACTCATTAATTTACCGAGTACTAAAGGAATTTTATGACTCTGATTTTGCCGAGTTCATTAGGCACACCAAAACATCTGTTTTTGACCTAAGTCAATCAGGAAATTCTTGCTTGGGTTTTTCTGCCGAGATGGAATGTTTCTCAAGGATTCAGAAAAAGATGCATGCGTACAAGCGAATTAATAAAATAAAAAAGCTTTTTTATTTTTATTAAGTTATAGCTGCGCCTCGGTGAAAAGGCTGCCTACGTACCCGTGCCGGGATCAAGCCATTCGTAGTTCGTTACAAGTGTTCATGTAGTGAACATGTCTTTATTTTTATTTTTATTATTTTTTTTTTTTTGGCGAGACGCGTAGCTACGCGTCTAGTGGCGGAACTTGCGCAAGTTCATGGAGTTCCACGAGCGAGGGAGTATGCTTCCGTCGTCATCTTCGAGCTGGTACACTCCTGGTTTGATGACTCGCGTGATGCGGTAAGGTCCTTCCCAGTTGAAGCCAAATTTGCCGGCGTGCTCGGGCTTGTTGAAGTCGTGGACTTTCTTCAGGACGAGATCATGTAGTGCGAAGCGGCGGTTGCGAAACTTCTTGGCGTAGTATCTTGCCGCTTTTTGCTGATAGTTTTGCATACGCAAGAGGGAGCGATCTCTTAGCTCCTCAGTGCTGACTAGAATATCGTGCAAAGATTCGTCATTCAATAAGGAGTTGAGGGGCATTAGTGATCGGCGTAAGCTCGCGACGTGTAGCTCGGCAGGGGCTAATGCTTCACAACCGTGAGATAGGGAGAAAGGGGTTTCGCCAGTCCCTGACCTGGGTGTTGTGCGGTGAGACCAAAGTACTCTGTCAAGTTCGTCTGCCCACGTTCCTTTGTAGCTCTCGAGTCATTTCTTCAGGCCGTCGACGATAGTTTTGTTTGTTGCCTCGGCTTACCCATTTGCTTGGGGGTATCTTGGCGTGGAACAGGCGAGTTTGATCTTCCAATTGGCGAAGAACTCACGGAAGCTTGCCGCGATGAATTGGCCACCATTATCGGTGACGATTTCATATGGTAGACCATGTCGGCAGATGATGTACTGCCAGACGAAGTTCTGCACATCTTTGGCAGTGGGGTTTGGGAAGGCTTTAGCTTCTACCCACTTGGTGAAGTAGTCGGTGACGATCAGGAGGTACGCGCATTGCCGGGATCGTGGCATCAGGCCGACGATATCCATCGCCCAACGCATAAAAGGATATGCCGGGACGGATGCTTGAAGCTCTTGCGTCGGGGCGTTGATGATTGGGGCATATCTCTGGCAGGGAATGCACTTCGCGGTGTGATTTTCATAGTCTTCGATCATCTTTGGCCAGAAAAGGCCGTGCTTCTTGATCTTAGAGGCCAGAGATTTTCCGCCGGCATGATTTCCTCCGGCTCCTTCGTGAGTGATGTGGGCTGGTGTTGGTTTCAAGTTTTAATATTTATAACCCAACCAAAATGAGCTGCAAGTGCACAGCGGTGTTGTAGTCGGGGTCGAACACAAGGAGGGTGTGATCTCGCTTCAAACTTGTGGTGATTGATGAGTAGCTAGAACGGAAAATATGTTGTTGTGGTGAACCTAAAATGAAAGGAAACAAAAGCAAATAAGTAAATGAGAGTTGTAAGCAACTTGAAACAAATGTTAGGCAAAGGATAATCATATGGAGCATGTGATGAAAAGATAGTTGCATTGGGATGTAGTTTAAAAACCGCCTTGAACATGAATCACTAGTGTATGGTTTTCCCACTTTCGTGGCTCCAACCACTATGTTTAAAACAACCTAATGTACTCAGCTTTCGTTGGCCATTAGTGTTGCAAACATGCATAAAAGATGAGCAAGATTCAATTGTTCACAATGGTCCATGACTCAGCTTTCGTTGGTCATAACCCATTGCTCACCAAATACTAGTTTCGGGAATTGATTCATCACTTTCGAGGTTCGAACTTCCCTAGGATCAGACCACTAGATGTACGGTAAAGTAGTCATGCATTAGGTTCAAGTAAAGGTGAAGATCCATAAGTTAAAATCCCATTTAAATCGCAACTCAATCAAACCATCACAGCCACCATAGATCTCCTCGGCCTAACCGAGAGATCTACTCGGCAATGATGCAAACAAGCAAGCAAAGCATGATTGAAAGCATAACCACAAGTATAATTAAGAGATAAGGGGATAAGAAAAGCTTCTCTATTGAAGAAACAAGGTCGGATTCCCTTAGGCTCTCCAAAATCTCGAGTACAAAGCTTAACAAAGAAAAGAGAATGAAAACAACAAGGTTTTGTGCAAGTGCAAGACTTGAGTGGCGCCTCCTTCTCCTCTCCCTTGATGGCGAGCTCCTAGGGCTTCTCTCTCTCTCTGACGGCCACTCTCCTCTTGCACGAGACTCTGCGCTGCTCTCTTTTTCGTGAGGTTAAAAGCTTGTATTTATAGGCTGGAGTCGCCTAGGTTTATGATGAGCTGAAAAAGGAAACTTTCCGGTTAACCGGCATTGATGATTTGCGACGTGATTGGACCGGGTTTAGGACAAGTAAACCACCAAAAGCAAGCTGGGCTTGTTTTAAGTCGAGACAAGGTCCATCCCGCTGCATCCCGGGCCATTTGGTGGCGCCTAAGTCTCCATGGGCTTCATCTTGTCGCTAACCGGACATGTCTCGGTAGAAAATGAGTTTCTCCCTGATGGTTGATCCAAATAGATTGAATCCACTTCACCGTGATTCATGACTCAAATATCTATCCAGCAAGACCAAGATCATGATTTTTGGACGTCGGGAAGACCCCTTGCCGCGGTTATCTTTCGGATGCTCCGGTTCTGTCCGAATGCGAGAATCGGACAAATGGAGTTTTGTTGAGGCTCTTGGCTTGGAAACTTGCATGGATCATGGTTTGAGGCTCTTTTGCTCCCTTTTGATTCCTTTTTGATGTTTTAACCTGTTAAGACTCCAAAACCAACAAATACAAGAAAACTACCTCCAAAGGTATAAAACCTTATTGAAAACACTTGAAAACACCAATAAATACTTAGTGAAAACATGTAAAATATGATGATATCAAATCCCCCAGACTTAGCCTTTGCTTGTCCTCAAGCAAACTAAGAAAGGAAAAGAGGTTTGAAAACGTGAGAACTCTCAAATCTTTTGGAAATCCATATTGACCTTTATCTTAGTAATCCACATAAAACAGCAATGGCATTTAGAATTAAGAACAAGAAAGTACATACCATGAGTTTTGCAATCATCCCAAAGCAATCCACCTCTCTTTAGGCCATCCAAATTCGCCACCTTTGACTCCTTTAGTTTCTAAAGGTGTGGTCTCAACTAGGGGATATCGATCAAAGCGGTTTAGGAACTCTTACTCATCCTCTTATGTTTAGACACTTGTCTTGGCTCATGTTTCACCTCTCTCTCTTCTCACTCCTTAAGTCGATTCATCCCTTTTTTAGGGTAGCATGGTATTTTTTTATTCGACTTCTTCTCCTCTTTGTGGAGGTTTTTGATGGATCTTCCATAGACGCGAGTATTGATGGTTGTAGCCACCTAATCCCCGGTTACTTGGATCAAAAAGTCTTCCATAGACGCGAGTATTGATGGTGGTTGCCACCTAATCCCCGGTTACTTGGACCTTGATGCTTTTTCTTAAATTTGAAGGGGAGAGAGAGGGGAAACCGAACTCACATAGACTTTCACTTATTGGTGAGGATGAGGAGTCGTGCCCTTTGTAAAACCAAGCCCCTAGCTGAGAAGGTTAAGTTCATTAAGGTGCGGAGTCAAAAATGGATCCTTCTTATGCCCTTAGAGATGTGGATGTTTCTGGTAGATCGATCCACTCATGGTGCACATGTGATGAAGTGGACTGCCAAATACTGATCAATGGTCACTTAAACATAGACACAACAATGGTTAGGTCCAAGATAAGGTCATAATTCTCGACAAAAATTTTGACTCAATAAAAACGACTCAATGAAAAGAAAAATGATGCAAGATGAAATGTCAAAATGAACAAACTCATTAGTATAATCCCCCCAGACTTAACTTGCACCGTCCCGGTGTGAGAAAAATCAGATTAAGAGGAGAAAAATATGTAATAAATTTGAAAAGGGAAAGTGTAGGATGATGTTACCAAGTGATGACCAATTGTGATGAAGATCAGGGTCGGCGGATAACTGAATAGGGTTCCTCTTTAGACATGATTGGTCGGTGAGTTTTGAATTTCCAGGCCTGATTCTCGCCGGTTGGCGTTTTGGTCGAGTTGGGCTCATTTGGTCGACCCGAGAAGAGTGCCATGAACCACAGCTCAAACCGTGAAGATTTTACTGACCCATATTGAAATTTCATCGACCAACCTAATATTTTAGGAACACTGGTGAAGTTTGGGGTCAAACGAACGAGCGGTTTGGGAGATTCTTCATTTGGTGGTCCATTCGGTCGACCGGATGATAGTGCAATGGACCACAGCTCGAATGATGAAGAATTCTCTGAACTATCTTGAAATTTCATCGACCAACCCCATATTTTATGATCACTGGTGAAGTTGGAGGTCAAACGAACGAGTGGATTGGGGGATCCTTCAAAAAGTGGTCAATGTGGCTCCGGGAAGAGTTTTCTTGACTTCTTTGTGATTGGCTCGTTTGTTCCTTGATTTTCTTCTGGAATAATGATTTTGAAGCTCCAAGGATCCATCTCCAGCTGGTGGTGTCTCCATGCCGTGATTTGGTTTTTGTCGGCCTTCGGTGCACCGCTATCGACCGGATGAGGCAACTTTGCATATCTCTTGATCCGTCAACATTTCTCCGTCCTATCTTTTGGATTTGCCGACCAACATGGTGCTGTGTAGCCGCCTGTGAAGTTTGGTGGACATCGGTCACGTGGTTTGGGAGATGGTTGATGTTTGTCCTCCTTTGCACCCGTTTGGCCGAGAGAATCTCGCCGGATGGGATATCTTGAAATCTACTCGACCGTTTGGTGATTTTCTTCGACCAAAGGGATTCTTTGATCCTCCTTTATCATTACAGAGTGTGCCCGCCATGTTCTTTGTTCCTTTGTTTGGTTCTCCTTTGAAACCGCCTTTAAACCGCCATGTGGTTTGTGGTTTTGGTTGGTTTCAGCAACTCTCCTTGATATCTCTCCTGTCAAATAGTTAAGTCCTTGCAAAACACTTGAAATCACTGTTAGGTCCGGTCTTAGATTGAGATCCCCAAGTAACCAACTTGAAGTTCACAATCTAAGAGAATATGATATAAACTATAAAAACATGTTGGGTCTTGGTTAGGGATCCCAAAGTTCTGAAATAGTTTAACATCAGTGAAATCAATGCATAAATTGAGTTTGACAAGTTAAGATTCATTCTCATTCATTAACCATCAATATTAAGCAATTTAAACCATTAAATGTAACTAATGAAGTTCAGGGTTCAAATGCTTATCAAGTGAGGATCAAAGATGGTTTTTAATGAATGCATTAGGAGAATTTACTTACCTTGATTGGAGATTTCGCCTTCTACAAGGGTGGGAACAAAGGGTGGGTCACTTTCTTGTTTTGGTCTCCTTTTGGTTCTTCATCCTAAAAACATTTTTTTTGTATTTTTATGCAATTTTAAAAATCCCTGAAAAATAAAACTAAGTAGTTATGCATGCAATAATGATATGAAAATTTAAAATGAAAATAAAAACCATGTGGGTTGCCTCCCACAAAGCGCTTTGTTTTAAGTCATTTAGCTTGACTCCTTTTTCTTTTTAGGTGCGGATGAGCTCAACTAAAGGGTTTGGGATCCCTTTAGCTTCTCCATTTTCCGGTCAGGGGGCTTTCGTGGTGGTCTGGGCACGCCAAGATCATCTCCTATGCCATCTTTGAAGACAAATGCCCTCGGGAAGAGCTTTAAGGTGTTCATGAGCTTCTCCTTTGCGGTATGAGCTTCTTTTGGGTCCGGATCCTTAGGGGTTAGGATTATCATCTTGGCAAAGGACTTATGTACTCCATCAGGCTCCTCATCAGCTTCATTTTCGTCCAAGGTATGGAGCAAAACCGAGTAGATATCCTTGAAGACATCTTTATGTTTCAGCGTTGACGGTTTCATGGCCACCTTCGGTTTGGGATAGGGGTCACTCTCCTTGGCGTCTTTAGGCATTATGGCTCCTTTCTTTGGCATGTTAGAAGTCTTATCTGGTGGTAGTTTGATCTCTCTTGGTGCTGTCTTGAAGTCGGTGCTTTGATAGAAAACATCTTGTCGGATATTTCCTAGTGACATGCGGCTTCTCATGAAGTCTATGACCACACCGGTGTAAGCTCTTCTTGACTCCCCTGGAAACAGCTCCGGTTTCTGGCTCTCCTTAGGATCAGCTTCTTTTTCTCCTTCTTGAGATAGTGTAGGGACAAGGGCGAGCTGGTTCTCCTTAGATAGGACAGCACTAGAAAATGTTTGAGGGTTTACCTCATTTTGCTTCCTTATGGCTTCCGCGGTTTGGACGGTGTAAGCCTCCAACTTCTGGACACGAGTGGAGAGAGACTCAAACTTGATGCAAAGATCAGTGAACCCATGACTTAGCTTCTCATTGAGGTTCTTGTTGATTTGCCTTTGCTCCTCCATGTATCTTTCCAAGTCTACATCTATCTTCTCTTCTTGTTGAGCCGGTGCAACAGCTTGAGGGAAAGTGAAAGGCAGCTTCACTTGACAGATCCCTTGAGGGTATACATGTTGTTTAGGCTGGTATTGAGCTCCTTGATAGACGTGCTGGCCAGAATACACAAAGTTTCCATCAATGTAGTCCACTTCCACTTTATGCGGCCTAACCGGTGGGGGATGTGCATAAAAGCTCATCAAGCCCATTCTTTCTCTTCTAGTGTGTTGTTGGAGTTAGGTCTTCTTGTCTTCCACCTAAAACACACAAAGGAAGAGATTCAAGTAACATTTTTATGAGTTTTTAAGGTTTTATGAAAAACAGAAAGTAAAGTGCAAGAAAGTAAGAACTAGACTAAAAATCAATCAAAAAGTTTGAAGGAAAAGCGACAGCCTCCCCGGCAACGGCGCCAAAAACTTGATGTGGGCTGGTGTTGGTTTCAAGTTTTAATATTTATAACCCAACCAAAATGAGCTGCAAGTGCACAGCGGTGTTGTAGTCGGGGTCGAACACAAGGAGGGTGTGATCTCGCTTCAAACTTGTGGTGATTGATGAGTAGCTAGAACGGAAAATATGTTGTTGTGGTGAACCTAAAATGAAAGGAAACAAAAGCAAATAAGTAAATGAGAGTTGTAAGCAACTTGAAACAAATGTTAGGCAAAGGATAATCATATGGAGCATGTGATGAAAAGATAGTTGCATTGGGATGTAGTTTAAAAACCGCCTTGAACATGAATCACTAGTGTATGGTTTTCCCACTTTCGTGGCTCCAACCACTATGTTTAAAACAACCTAATGTACTCAGCTTTCGTTGGCCATTAGTGTTGCAAACATGCATAAAAGATGAGCAAGATTCAATTGTTCACAATGGTCCATGACTCAGCTTTCGTTGGTCATAACCCATTGCTCACCAAATACTAGTTTCGGGAATTGATTCATCACTTTCGAGGTTCGAACTTCCCTAGGATCAGACCACTAGATGTACGGTAAAGTAGTCATGCATTAGGTTCAAGTAAAGGTGAAGATCCATAAGTTAAAATCCCATTTAAATCGCAACTCAATCAAACCATCACAGCCACCATAGATCTCCTCGGCCTAACCGAGAGATCTACTCGGCAATGATGCAAACAAGCAAGCAAAGCATGATTGAAAGCATAACCACAAGTATAATTAAGAGATAAGGGGATAAGAAAAGCTTCTCTATTGAAGAAACAAGGTCGGATTCCCTTAGGCTCTCCAAAATCTCGAGTACAAAGCTTAACAAAGAAAAGAGAATGAAAACAACAAGGTTTTGTGCAAGTGCAAGACTTGAGTGGCGCCTCCTTCTCCTCTCCCTTGATGGCGAGCTCCTAGGGCTTCTCTCTCTCTCTGACGGCCACTCTCCTCTTGCACGAGACTCTGTGCTGCTCTCTTTTTCGTGAGGTTAAAAGCTTGTATTTATAGGCTGGAGTCGCCTAGGTTTATGATGAGCTGAAAAAGGAAACTTTCCGGTTAACCGGCATTGATGATTTGCGACGTGATTGGACCGGGTTTAGGACAAGTAAACCACCAAAAGCAAGCTGGGCTTGTTTTAAGTCGAGACAAGGTCCATCCCGCTGCATCCCGGGCCATTTGGTGGCGCCTAAGTCTCCATGGGCTTCATCTTGTCGCTAACCGGACATGTCTCGGTAGAAAATGAGTTTCTCCCTGATGGTTGATCCAAATAGATTGAATCCACTTCGCCGTGATTCATGACTCAAATACCTATCCAGCAAGACCAAGATCATGATTTTTGGACGTCGGGAAGACCCCTTGCCGCGGTTATCTTTCGGATGCTCCGGTTCTGTCCGAATGCGAGAATCGGACAAATGGAGTTTTGTTGAGGCTCTTGGCTTGGAAACTTGCATGGATCATGGTTTGAGGCTCTTTTGCTCCCTTTTGATTCCTTTTTGATGTTTTAACCTGTTAAGACTCCAAAACCAACAAATACAAGAAAACTACCTCCAAAGGTATAAAACCTTATTGAAAACACTTGAAAACACCAATAAATACTTAGTGAAAACATGTAAAATATGATGATATCAGTGAGTCTCGATCATCACTTTCTTGGCCTCCGTCTCGTCGCAGCATCGTAGGACGACTTTGTTCGCGGTCCATCGGAATAATTCGTCGTTTTGGAGGAAGTAGTATGCTGCTTTGCGGCGTAGTCGACGAGCTGCCCAACGATTCCCCGGAATCGTCCCGTTGATCAGATAATCTTTGATCTCGTCCTGCCACGAGTGAGGTTGATCTTCTTCTGATTCGGGGGTCATTGGCTCGTCTTCTTCATCTTCCTCCTCTTCTTGATATATCGCCATGATAAACGCTCCTTTAGGAAGTTTGATGCTATGCTGCTCGATTGTTTCGACGGGAATCGTTCGCCGCAAAGCCGAGTCGGTTCTCGAGGCTAAGGCTGCGAGCGCGTCGGCTTCTGTGTTCTCGGCACGGGGGATTTTTGTCAACTCGAACGACTTGAATTGCTTGGACAGTTCCGTTGTTACCTTGAGATATGCGTCCATGCGGTCGTTTTTAGCATCGTAATCTCCGCTGAATTGCTTTGCCACGAGCTGAGAATCGCAGAATGCGTGCACGTGCTCGGCCCCAACTTCCTTTGCGAGACGTAGTCCTGCGATGATTGCCTCATATTCGGCCTCATTATTGGATGCTGGAAAGTCGAGCTTGAAAGATTGTTAGAGAATCTTGCCTGTAGGGGATACGAGGCGGATGCCGACACCAGATCCTTGCTTGGATGAAGCTCCGTCAACGTGCATGAGCCATTTGGATATATGCTCAGCTTCGTTCATGACAAGCTCTGGTGGGATCTCGACAATGAAGTCGGCGAGAACCTGGGATTTTGCGCTGGTTCGGCCTTTGAATTCGATGTCGTGCTCTGACAGCTCTACTGCCCATCTTGCTATGCGACCCGATTGATTTGGGCCATGAAGAATTTGGCGCAATGGTTGGCTTGAGAGGACGATGATTGCGTGGGACTGGAAGTATGGTTTCAGTTTCCTTGCCGAGATCACTACCGCTAATGCCAGCTTTTCGAGGGTAGGATATCTCGTCTCGGCATCGTTGAGAGTTTTGCTCACGTAGAAGATGGGCTTCTGCTCGCCGCGATCTTCTCGGACCAGTACGCCACTAACGGCTGTGCTTGATATGGCGATGTAGAGGAGTAACGTCTCGCCATCTTCGGGTTTTGCGAGGATTGGCGAGGTAGTGAGATACTCTTTCAGTTGCTTGAATGCGTCTTCACACTTCTCGTCCCATTGAAAGAGCTTGTTGGAGCGGAGCAGCTGGTAAAAAGGGAGGCACTTGTCGGTCGAGCGCGAGATGAATCTATTCAGTGCGGCAATTCGGCCAGTGAGCCTCTGGACCTCTTTTGCGTTCTTCGGTGAAGGGAGGTCGAGAATTTCCGAGATCTGCTTCGGGTTTGCCTCGATGCCGCGCTGAGTTACGATGTAGCCGAGGAATTCTCCGGACGTGACGGCGAAATTGCACTTTGCCGGGTTGAGCTTCATTCAGTACTTTGTCAGAACCTGAAAGCATTCTTGAAGGTTCTTGACGTGATCCTCGGCTTTAGCTGATTTTACCAACATGTCGTCGATGTAGACTTCCATGCTGTTGCCGAGCTGTTTTGCAAACATCTTGTTGACCAATCTTTGGTAAGTGGCGCCAGCGTTCTTCAAGCCGAAGGGCATGACTTTGTAGCAATATGTGCCTCGATCGGTGATGAAGGCTGTCTTCTCGCGGTCGTCTGGGTGCATGAATATCTGGTTGTAGCCGGAGAATGCATCCATGAAGGAGAGTAGTTCGTTCCCCGTCGTTGCTTCGACGAGGCGATCGATATGTGGCAGCGGAAAGCTATCCTTCGGGCAAGCCTTGTTCAGGTCGGTATAGTCCACACATACTCTCCACTTCCCGTTCTTCTTCTTGACGACGACCGGATTGGCGAGCCAGTCGGGGTACTTTACTTCGGTGATTGATCCGGCTCGCAGTAGCTTTTCGACTTCGTCATTGACTGCTTGAGCTTTATCGGTGCCGAGCTTACGCCTCTTCTGCTTGATCGGTTTGTAGGTGGGGTCGACGTTGAGCTCGTGCGAGGTGATCCTGGGATCTATTCCTTTCATATCCTCCATTGACCATGCGAAGAGATGCACGTTCTCCTTCAGTAGATTTCTGATTTCGGCGTTGAGATTGCTGCCGATACCAACGCTCCTTTCCGGTTTCGTCTCGTCGATTCTGACCTGGTCGACGAGATCGGGTTTAGGTCTCTGATGATAGGGGAGTCGCGGGTCCAGCTCTTCATTGATCATGCATGAGGATGAAGAGCGGAGTCGGCGTTCTTGGAGGAAGCAGGATCTTGACACTCTTTGGCTGCCACGTAATGTGAAGATTCCCAACGGTGTTGGAAATTTAACGCATTGATGAAAGGTCAAGACGACGGCTTTCATCTCGTGGACCCACGACGTTCCTAGAATTGCGTTATATATTGCTGGTCTATCTATGACGATGAATTTCACGAGCTTGGAAATTCCGCCGACGTAGACGGGCAAGCGGATAGTGCCGATACTGAACACGGTGTTGGCGGTGAATCCAGTCAGCGGACGAGATGCTGGCTTGATGGCTTCTTCTTCAATCCCCATCCGGTCTAGGGTCTCCATGAAGATTAGATTCACCGTGCTCCCGGTGTCAACTAGTATCTTTGCCACGTCGCAATCGTGGACTTGTATTTTGACCACTAGCGGGTCGAGATGCGGGGTATCCAGCCCCTCCGCATCCTTATCCGTGAAGGATATCGCGCTTGTGTCCTGACGGCCAGACTGGCCGAGCGGGGCTTCTCCATCCTGGTGGGAACTAAGGCGGCGCTGAGCCGAGACAGCCTTTCGCTCATACTCGTTGATTGCCGAGATGGAATCGTTATTGTCTAAGAGACTTCCCATGATCATGCTGACCTGTCGCTTTGGTGGGGGTGGCAAATCCTCTGGATGGTCATAGTCTTCCTTGTCAGATGCGGGTTTCGGATTTGTCTTCCCCTGCTTTTGGGGGCGAAACTGGCGGGGTCGCTTTCCCTTTTGGCCCCCTTTGGCTGCCTTCGGCGCGAAGTCTTTGCCTTGAGATCGGTCGCCTTCTACCGCAACGGCTCCTTCTCGATATTTCCTGAGGAGGCTACCGATGAGGTGCCTACAGTTCTCCGTTGCGTGACCGGTTCGACCGTGGAAGCTGCAGAACAGGTCATGATTATTGTCGTCGTCTGGGTCGGCGATGGCTGGACGAGACGACGTCAATGCGAGTGCTTGCGGCTGCTCTGCTGGGTCCCAGTGGTTGAGGTCGTCGTCGACGGCAAAGGAGAGTGATCTCCTGACCTCTGGCCTTCGTCGCTGTTCATGACTTTCTTCCTTAGGTCTGGCGATGACGGGCTTTTTCTCACCGCTTTTCTCGGCGTAGAAGTCGGTGTCTTCTTCTAGGAAGATGTACCTCTGTGACCGATGGAGCGCGTCTTCGAGGGTCGGTGATGGCTGGAGAGAGAGGTCTGCTTTAAATTTAGAGTCGTATCGGAGACCGTTGCGGAGTGCCTCCAGCGGGACGCTATCGGGCATGTCGCCGAGATCCATAGCGGCTTTCTTAAACCTGTCCATGAAACTTCGCAGTGGTTCTCCTCTTGATTGCGTCATGGTAAACATGTTTCGGGTCACCCTGGTCATGTTCATGGAGTAGTGTTTTAAGAATGCGCTCGTCAAGTCGTCGAAGTTATCGATCGACTCGGCAGGGAGGCTGGAGAACCATACGAGTGCTTCTTTCGTCATATGCTCTACGAAGACTTGGCAATAGTTTGCCTCTCTCTCCTCGGGAGTGGCATATTGTTCCCTTGTCATAGCGAGGTTGAAAGCTGTCAACCACTTCTTCGGATCTTCTTCGCCGGCAAAGGGCTCGATCTTTAGTCTGACTCTTTCGCGGAGCCGGATTCTGCGAATTCTCGCCGTAAGCGGGCTCCTCCGGGTGTCGGCAAGGATTTTTGCCAATTCCGGTGCAGAGCTCGTGACGAGATGCACTCTGGAATTAAACTCGTCCAGCCGACGATTAATCCTATCGAGCTCGGCGTGGGTCTGCTTGCTGGCCCGCGAGATTCGACTCGTCGCTTCTGTCCGATTAGCAGTTGCGTCTGTGAAAAATTGCCGTGGCATGAGCTGTCGGTGTGTCGAACGAGAGCCGACGAGCCGGCGAAAAATTGCCGTCTTCCGCTGTTACTGAGCCGATGAATTCCTGCGTCTTCTGCTGATATGTTCGCATCGTCTGGACTTCTTCGGAGAATGGCTTCATAGCACTTCGAATTGTTTTCACTAGGTCGTCGTGCGTGACGGCCTTTGCTCTGGATCTGCGGCAAGCGGGAGCTGGCGGCTGAATTGTATCCTCGGGTTTGTCGCGCGGTGCGTTTTCGTCGTGCTCGACGTGGTCTTCCTCATGCTCGAGAAGGTCTTCGAGAGGATTCTCCGGGAGGGTCTTGTGGGCATGTCGCGGTTCTCTTTCGGGGGAGCTTCCCGCTGAGTTAGACATCGTCCGAGCTTCTTTTGAGATGCTTAATCCAATAAAGGTATTCCCAGTCCCCACAGACGGCGCCAATTGTTGATTCCAGAAATAGCACACGTTAATGTGACGGGATATTTCGGATGGGAGACTTAGGAAGCTTTGGATTAATTACTCGAAAAGAAGATCGGATACAAGAGACGATCTCGTCAAACAGGCCTTGACGAGACGTAATGCGAATAGCGAATAATAATAGAGAAAAGTGAGCGAATGCTTTTAGAGTTTGCAGGGTTGCGTGACTTGGTCTTCAGGGAATGAAGACCTCTCCTTATATAGTCGAATTAAGGCGATTCTCTGCTGAATATTCTCCTCTTGATCATAAAGGAAATCTTCTTCTTCTCTTGATTTCTTTCCTTTCTTTGAGTGGCGGCTGCATCTTTTTCCTTTTGGCTTAAGGTATTACCTTCTTCCTCAAGGCTTTCCATTTCTGTGAGGAGGCTAGGGTTGAAGACGGGCTGGGCTTTTTGTGTTGTTACTCATTGCGATGGGCTCGGGGAAATGTGCTCTTTTCACCTCTAACACAGCCTGCGGGTTAAACCCAAACTGATCCGCTATGGGTCGGTTTCGGGTTAACAATTTCAGACCCAAAAAATTAGCGGGCTTTGCGGCCCAGCTCGATTTGGGCTTGCGGATCGGGCGGGTTTTCGGGTTATCCCCAAAAGTCTTTGGGGGACGTATTGAAAGTGGGATTTGGAGTGATTTAGAGTGATTTGATTTTTAGTGAGTTTTTAGATGATTTTATGTGAATCATAGAAATTCAAGTGATTTTAGTTAAAGTATTCTAAAATCTCACCTAAAACCATGTGATTTGAAGTCTCTTATTTTTAACAAGGAAATCTCCCCAAATCACTCTAGAATCAAATCTTTTTTTAAAAATCCACTTTTAAAAACATTTCCAATAACAGTGGATTTGAAAGTGGATTTTAAAATCACAAGTTCAATAACACTGGATTTTAAAAGAGTTTTTAGAATTCAAGTTTGAATAACAATGGATTTGTCATTTTAATACAAATCACCTTAAATCACTTCAAATCCCACTTTCAATACACCCCCCTTTGCTTCGCCACGGAAGGTTGCTGCAGTCTCCTTTCGACGGAGTTGTTGATTTTCCGGTTGACGGAGCCTCCGATCCGTTTCTCCTCGGGTAATATTGTTGTTACCCATTTTCTTTTCGACAATCGCGCTTTGAAACAAATGGGATTATAGAAAAATAAACGAAATTTGCTTTGGCTTTTGAAGATTCAGCTAAGTTTCTTTGATCTGGGAACCTCCTCCTCGACTTCAATGGTTTCTTGTTCAGACAGGAGATGTTACTCAAATTTCCAGACGGAGTCGGGATGTTCTCCTGATGTTACCTTAGTCAGGTGAGCTCCTAACAACTACTGAATTAGAGCCAATTTTTGTTGTAGTCACTTTTTGTTGCCTAATTGGGACTGTTAGTTGTGGAATTTGTTTGTTTATAAGTGAGCTCTGTTCTTTCTCATGAGGAATGCAGAGGTTTGGTGTTTTTCTTTTTGGTTTTTTGGAAATCATTTGGTAACTCACTAGGAAAGGAACTGCTTTGACTAAGCACTACAAGAAACATATGTTATTTGCGACGGAAATTACTGTCGCAATTCCGTCGCAAATCGTGATTTGCGACGGAATTGCGAGGCAAACAATTCCGTCGCAAATCTCACGTCGCAATGACCTTTCCGTCGCAACGCCGTCGCAAACTTGCGACGGAATTATCTCCGTCGCAAGGTTGCGATGGAACTAAATCCGTCGCAAGTTTGCGACGGCTTTGCGTTGGAATCGGTTCCATCGCCAAATTGCGACGGATTTGCGACCGAATATCTTGCGGGCGATTTGCGACGAATATGGTGCCGTCGCAAACTTGCGATGGATAAAGCCCTCGCAAATTCCGGCGCAAACTTGCGACGGAACGTATTCCGTCGCAAAGTTGCGATGGATATTTTCCGTCGCAAATTCCGGCGCAAACTTGCGACGGAACGTATTCCGTCGCAAAGTTGCGATGGAGATTTTCCGTCGCAAATTTGCGATGGAACTGGTGTCGTCGCAAATTTGCGATGGAAAATATCCATCGCAACTTTGCGACGGAATACGTTCTGTCGCAAGTTATTTTTTTTTTTCATTTTTTTTTTAATTTTTTAATAATAAAATTAATTTAAATTTTTATTTTTAATGATAAAAAAATAAAATTATAAAAGCAATAATTAAATTAAATAAAAATTTAATTCAAATATCTTTTAAAAACCTAAAAATATTCATAAAAAAAAACAATAAAACATAAACTAAAATTCATCCGATGGTCCCGATCCACCGACTCCGCCATCATTCGGTCCGCTGGGTTCGCCTTGCTCCTCTTCTTGACGGATACTGTCCAACATCGCCTTGAGCACCGGATCCGTGTTGCCCAAGTGGTCGAACATCTTATCGAACGCAGCAACCTTACGCTCATTTGCAGCCAATTTCTCTTTCAATTGAGCAACCTCGTAGGGATCCGGTAGCTGTCTCGAAGTGGAACTGGAAACATATCCGCTCCCAATATCAATTTGGGACTGAAGAGAACCAACCCCCCGAATCTTCCCCTTTCTACGGGGAGCGGACTGAAAACAAAAAAAAGAAACATTGAAATTAAGAAATCAACAATATACATAAGAATTAAAAAAATTTAAACTAAAAAATATGATACAAATTTACCTCAATAAAAAGCTTGTTCTTCACGGCCACAGAAGAAGCAGAAGCGGAGCTTTCGGGATCATCATTCTGAGACAACTCTTGTAGTTGTGAGTGAACGGTGTTGTAGAGCTCCTCAGAATCCTCGTCCATAAATGTCCCATCCGGCCTCCGCTTTGCATAAACGAGAACCTCCAGCAAATCCGTCTCTGAATCCCCTCGTTCCTCGGCCTAAAAAAAAAATTTTTGATTTGATAAAGATGATGAGAAATTAATGAACTAACTATAATATTTAAAAAAAATTAATTAGAAAAAAAAACTTACAAGCATTCGGGCGCGGGCTGCATATCCAGTTCGGCCGGATCGATGAGTAGAATTTTTGCTCTTCCCACGAGCGGACTTACCGCTGTCACTCCTTTTCTGGTGATCAGGAGTCAACCATGCCGCAACCATCCGATCCCACACATCCTGCTCCCAGTGAGGTGGCTTGGCATCATCCCCCTTTGCCAACCACTGCTGCTTCTTCCGATATGCCATATCGGGCAACCGATCATGGACTTTGGCGCAGAACTCCTCGTAAACCCGAGGGGTAAAGCCCGAGTCCCAGTGGTACTTGTGCTTGAAAAAAAAAACAAAAAACAATAATACAATGCATGTTAGTGATCCGCAAAAAGGAAAAAAAAAATTTTAAAATAAATAAGAATCAAATTAAAACTTACCGCAAAAGTACCGAACCAGCGTTTGAGAGAGGGTTCCTTTACTTCCCTCCACTTGGTATAAGGATCTTGGTAATCCTTTTCAAAGACATCCGTCACCGCAGAAGCGACGGAGGAATCCGTGAACCTGAAAAAGAAAACAATACCCTTTAACTTTAAAAAATGTACAATATCAAATACAACAAAAGTAATAAAAATTTAAAAAAAAATTACCATTTAGTTCTCGGCGGGCGGTCTGGATGAAGATGATCACGGAGGCGATCATGACCAGGCTCCTCTAAAACGCCCCTAATCTCCGCATAGAAAGGGGCTAGAGCGGCCTGATGGGCAGCCCGATATTGGGCCGACGGTCTCGGTGGGGACGGAGAGCGAGACCGGTCTCCCTGCTGCTCCTGCTCCAGCTCTCGTGCCGTAGAACAATAGGAACTACTAGCACGACCTCCGGAACGACCTCCTTGGGACCCACCTCCATGGGACCGAGCACGGGAACCCCCGGAGCCGCCGTGGGCCCCGGTCGCTCCCTGACTACGCTGGTAGTCCTGTAAAGAGTTTCGTCCCTCCATCTGCAAAACACGGAAAAAAATTAAATTAAGAGTAACAACAATAATTATATAAGTAAAAATCAAAAATGCACTAATAATTAATATTAATTACTACTCTACATTCCAAAAATAATTAATACTATACATTATATATTCCAAAAATTATTCTAAAATTCCAAAAAATTTTATAAAATTCCAAAAATTATTCTAAAATTCTTAAAATTATTCTAAAATTATACTAAAATTGTTAAAGTTATTGTAAAATTATATAATGTAACAAACTTAAAGAAATTATTCTAAAATTCTAAAACTAATGCTTCTCACATTTCCGTCGCAAATAATTAAAATTTTCAATCTAAAATTTAAAATTCTAAATTCTAAATTCTAAAACTAATCTAATTTAATCATCTAACAAACTAATCAACTATCTAAACTAAGATAATTATCTAACAAACTAATCAACAATCTAAACTAAAATAATTATCTAACTAATTCTTTATCTAACAATATTTTTTAACCTAGCCTAAAACTACTCCAATGATCTAAAAATCAAGTTAAAAAGAGAAAAAATGCAGGGAAAAAATATACCAAGCAAATCGGACGGCGGCGGCGGTGGCTGGGCGTCGACGGCAGAGATGAGATCGGCGGCGACAAGCAACCGGCGGCGGAGAGATAAGGAGAGCGACGGCGGCGGTGGCTGAGGCGGGAAAGATGGCTGAGGCTGCGGCGGTGGCTGAGGCGGCTGAAGCGGAGACGACGGCGGAGAGGAGAAGGCGGCGCGAGAAGGAAGACGGGGCGGCGAGTACGAGACGACGGCGGAGACGAGAAGGCGGCGCGAAGAGACCGGCGTCGGAGAGAAGGATGGCTGCGGCTGCGGCGGTGGCTGAGGCGGCTGAAGCGGAGACGACGGTGGAGAGGAGAAGGCGGCGCGAGAAGGAAGACGGGGCGGCGAGAACGAGACGACGGCGGAGACGAGAAGGCGGCGCGAAGAGACCGGCGTCGGAGAGAAGGATTTTCGCGGAGAAAATAAAGGGGTCGGGAAATTTTGGTTTGAGCTTCGCTCAAACCGGGGGCCAGTCATATATAGAGATTTTCTCGCCATCGCAATTCCGTCGCAATGTTGCGATGGAATTGCGACGGAATCGTAATTGGAAACCCTAACTTTGCGACGGAATTGCGAGGAATGGGGCACTTCCATCGCAATTCCGTCGTAATATTGTGATGGAATTGCGACGGAGTAAGATATGGAAACCCTAACTTTGCGACGGAATTGCGAGGAATGGGGCACTTCCATCGCAATTCTGTCGCAATACTGCGATGGAATTGCGACGGAGTAAGATATGGAAACCCTAACTTTGCGACGGAATTGCGAGGAATGGGGCACTTCCATCGCAATTCCGTCGCAATACTGCGATGGAATTGCGACAGAGTAAGATATGGAAACCCTAACTTTGCGACGGAATTGCGAGAAATGGGGCACTTCCATCGCAATTCCGTCGCAATATTGCGATGGAATTGCGATGGAAAATAAGGTTTAGGGTTTAGGGTTTAGAGATTTGACTACGGTGTAATAAGGGTTTTACATATTCAATATATATGCTTAGTAGTAGATGAATTTGAATATGAATATAGATATTGAACATTCATACATATATATAAACTATATATGCTCGATGTTGCAACAAAACCGTTTGTAATGTTATATACGTCGTAAGAGTCACTGAGCTTGATATGTACGGAGTTCAAGGGAAACCTATTTTATTTAATAAAATACTTTTCGGGTTGAATAATATAGTGCACAATAAGATTATATTACCAAAAACCCTTGTTATATGAAAAATAGGAAACCCTAAACCCTAAAACTTATACAATCCATCGCAAATCCGTCGCAAATTTGCGACGGAATTGCGATGGACTATAAAGTTTTTTTGTTTCCATCGCAACTCCCTCGCAAAATTTTAGAATCCGTCGCAATTCCGTTGCAAATTTGCGACGGATTTGCGATGGAAACAAAAAATTTTAGAATTCATCGCAATGCCATCGCAAATTTGCGACGGTATTGCGACGGATTCTAAAATTTTTTTGTTTCCGTCGCAAATCCGTCGCAAATTCCTCCCCTTTTTCTTCGGCACGCCTCTTAAATTCATCAGCTTCATCTATAAATCACAAACCTGAGCTTCCGCTGCTTCAACCACTTTAGCCCTTTCTTCAAGTGCAAAGCTTTTTCTTTCCAACTCAGACTCCTTCGACTCTAATTCCCTGAACCTCTTCTCCACTTCTCATTCCGCTGATTTCAGATTATCCTGTAAACCAAAGAGTTATAAGGGAAGTATACAGAGGGATCATATTTCTGTATGCTGAGAGCGAGGAAGAAAATGGTGGATAAAAAATGCTGCAAATCAAATTCCTTTCATCTTCTCGCCATTTGATTTGCAGCATTTTTTATCCACCATTTTCTTCCTCGCTCTCAGCATACAGAAATATGATCCTTCTGTATACTTCCCTTATAACTCTTTGGTTTATAAGGATCATCTGAAATCAGCGGAATGAGAAGTGGAGAAGAGGTTCAGGGAGTTAGAGTCGAAGGAGGCTGAGTTGGAAAGAAAAAGCTTTGCACTTGAAGAAAGGGCTAAAGTGGTTGAAGCAGCGGAAGCTCAGGTTTGTGATTTATAGATGAAGCTGATGAATTTAAGAGGCGTGCCGAAGAAAAAGGGGAAGAATTTGCAATTTAGGTAGACAAAATCAAAACAACTTAAAATACAAAACAACTAAAAATACAAAGAAAAACATCAAAATTACTCATCAAAGTCATTTTCATCGTCATTTTCATCATTTTCAGCAGATACGTAAGAGTTTTCACTGTGCTCCCGTTCGTCTTCATCAGTCGCAGACTCTTCGAATTCATCGGCTTCTCCATCTTCAGTTGAATCGTCAACGACGTATTCAACTTCTCTGTTCTCGGGGTCGACGTGTATGATATTTTCAGTGGATTCGATCGGGTTTGAAACTTCTGCAACTCTGTCATGCTGCATTGCCACTTCATCGTCTAAACCATATACATAACCTCTTGGATTGACCTTTATGACCGATAACCAAGTCTCCCGTCTTTGCCTAACCCGAGGATAAGGAATAAAACACACTTGCTCTGCCTGCGATGCAAGGATGAAGGGTTCGAACTTCGAATATTTCCGGGTTGCATTTACATCGGTGACACCTACCGTCTCGTTTCTGCGAACCCCTCGATTTGGTGTCGGATCATACCAATCACATTTGAACATAATACATTTCAAGTTGATAACTCCTGGGTATGTGACCTCGATGATCTCTTGCAAAACTCCATAGAATTCTGTTTCGCCCGGGACATGAATACCATAATTTGCTGTCGACTTCCTCATGCCATGTCTGTACGTATGGAAAATGTACCCGCGAGTACAGTACATTGGTGCTATAGTGATCTTTCCTATTGGAGAGTTCACAATCTCACGCACCCACAGCGGTATTGGTTCGGGATGATAGCCCTCTCTCACCTATATAAAAAAATGGTACAATCACAAACATTAATTAATTATATATAGTGTTAGGTTTTAGTTTATATATGACTAATTTGAATGAATTAAGAGCACTTACATAGAATTTTAACCATCCAGCAAAGTGACATTCTTTATAAATCTCATACTCATGCTCTTGTAAATCAGGGTATGTTTGGCGGGAAAGATTATCAAATATCCTGCACAAAAATCTCGGGTTATATATATGTGTATATATATATATATATATATATAAACGAATGATCAATTAACTAATTTACCTCTCAAATTGGCGCAGTTCATCCAGATTACGCAATATGTAATTGTGAGCCGCATTCAAATCTTCACGCCTCCACGATTTTTCCTTCAACTTTCCAGAAAGTCGGCCTATTTCTTTGAAGATGCTGGGGACATCATGCCTATAAACAGGTGCAACGCCTCCATCATCGTATCGTTTCGTAGCTGTTCTTCTCGTTCTCACTTTTGGACTAAAATAGTAAGACGCGAAGTTAGATGTCTCCTCTGTCAAACTTCCTTGGACGATGGATCCCTCAACTTTTGCTAGGTTTTTAGCCTTTCCCTTCAAGTGTCCCATAAAACGCTCGAACGGATACATCCATCTGAATTGCACAGGCCCCCCGAGATCCGCCTCATATGGCAAATGTACCGGTAAGTGTTCCATAACGTCGAAGAATGAGGGAGGGAAGATTTTCTCCATGTTACATAACAAGACAGCAATGTTTGCTTTTAACTTCTCTACCCCGTCTTCTGTCAGTGTTCGCGTGCAAAGATCTCGGAAAAATGCCCCAATACCTATAATATAATATACACCATGCACAAATTAGTAAAAACATATTTAATTATATATATATATATGTACATATATAAACTTAACTAAAAGAAATGTAAATACTTGTTAATTTACCGTACCAGCAATTGCTTCGTGGACATGAGACGGCAATAGTTCTTCCAATGCAAACGGTAGTAGTCGCTGCATGAAAACATGGCAATCGTGGCTCTTCATACCAGAAAATTTTTGTCCTTGCTCTATACATCGCGAGAATTTGGAAACATATCCATCCGGAAATTTGACATCTGAGGCCACCCAATCAAATAGAGCTCTCTTCGCATCTGCAGACAATCGAAAACTTGGCACTGGCTGTTGGCCGTCATCAGTAACCTCCAACTCCTCTCTTTCGCATATGTCTGCTAAGTCCAGCCTCGATTTCCTATTGTCTTTACTTCTCCCTTGGACATTCAAAATGGTATGCATGATGTTATCAAAAAAATTCTTTTCGATATGCATAACGTCAAGATTATGTCGCAACAGGTGATCCTTCCAATATGGGAGTTCCCAGAATATACTCTTTTTGTGCCAATTGTGTGCTTGTCCATATCCGTCAGGCATGTTTGCAGTACAATGCCAATTGCCCCCACGTTTGCATGTCTCTTCACCACCATAATGATCTATCTGATCAAGCAACTCCTGTCCTGAAAGATAATCCGGAGGGGGATCGCGTTTGCTTTTATTCTTCGTAAATAAAACTCTGTTCTTTCGGTACCTGTGATTGATAGGAAGAAAACGACGGTGACAATCAAACCAACAAAATTATTCTTTGTAAATAAAACCCTGTTCTTTCGGTACTTGTGATTGGGAGGAAGAAAACGACGGTGACAATCAAACCAACAAGGTTTTCTTCCATGCCTCAGCTGAAATGCTTATGTCCTACCCAAACAGTGTGGACACGATAGTCTTCCGTGCGTAGTCCACCCTGACAACATTCCATACGCTGGAAAGTCGCTAATCGTCCACAATAAAACTGCGCGCATGATGAAGTTTTGTTGCTGCGAGTAATCAAATGTGCAGACTCCAGAATACCACAGTTGTTTCAACTCGTCAATCAAAGGTTGCAGAAATACATCTAAGGATCGCTTCGGATGCTTAGGACCTGGCACTAAAATAGTTAAGAACAAAAATTCTCGGCGCATGCACATTGTCGGCGGAAGATTGTATGGCGTCAGTATGACGGGCCATAGCGAATATTGTCTCCCTGACATACCAAATGGAGCAAATCCGTCTGTGCACAATCCTAGGTAAACATTCCTGGACTCATTAGCAAAGTCTGAATGTACCGTCTGAAAGTGTTTCCACGCCTTTGCATCTGAGGGATGTGTTATCTCTCCATGATGTGTGGAATGTTCTGCATGCCATCTCATTGACGCTGACGTCGTTTCCGATTGGTATAACCGTTTCAATCTTTCAGTGATTGGCAAGTACCACATACGTTGGTAAGGGACCCGCCTCCTTCCTGTAGTGGGTTTGTATCTCGGCTTCCGACAAAATCGACATTCCTGCAGCTTATCATCATCTTTCCAGAAAATCATGCAATTGTCAATGCATACGTCAATCATTTCATAGGGTAACCCAAGACCCGCAACCAACTTCTGTATTTCATAGTAATTACCAGCAGAAAGATTATCTTCCGGTAAATACTCTTGAAATAGTTCAGCCCACTTATCCATGTTACTTTCGCTGCTGTTATCTTCACTTTTAATTGTCATCATCCTAGCTGCTAGTGACAATCTAGAAAGTCCCTCTCTACACCCATCGTAAAGTGGTTGATTTGCAGCATCTAACATATCATAAAACTTCTGTGCTTCCATGTTGGGTTCTTCCGACATTGTTTCCACAGGATAATCAGCAGGAGCATGTGTAGTTTCATGAAATGCATCTGTAACCATATCATGAAACCTATTCCCTTGCTGATACCCAATATCATTTTCCACTATATCAGGATCATGACCATAATAATCATAACTACCGTAGTTATAATTTTGTTCCTCAACCCCACGACTCCAACCACTAGTTCCCGCATCATGATGAGTAGTATTATACTGATTTTCCCCATGAAAATACCATACATAATAGTTTGGTACAAATCCTCTACTAAATACATGTGTTTTAGCAGTATCAACAGCGACATATTTCTTGTTCTTACATCTGGGACAGGGACAAAATATTTTACCAATTTGCAATGCCTGTGGTTGATTTTTTGCTTGGTTAAAGAATCCATGTAATCCTTCAACAAACTCCCCCGTCACTTCGCCGCTCCCCGGATCTCTTTGATTATACATCCAGTTTCGTAACTCATATATACTCATTTTTTTAGAGGTTTTTTTTTTTTCTTTCTTCTTTCTTTTTTTTTTCTCTTCCTTCTCTCGTTTGGTTTTTTTTTTTTTCTGTGGATTGTAAAACTCACTACGTTGGCTATTTATAGTAGAAGGGTTTTTAATTGCGACGGATTTGCGACGGATTTCCGATGGATATTTTGCGATGGATTTGCGATGGATTTGATTTTGCGACGGAATTGCGACTACCTTGCGACGAACTCCCGACGGCTTTGCGACGGAAATATTCCGTCGCAAAAGTTAGGTAAACTTCGTTTACCACGTGCTTACCTAACCGGTCGCATGTCGGCCAACTACTTTTCGTCGCAAATCCGTCGCAAATTTGCGACGGATTTGCGACGGAACTTTTTGCGACGAAAAAAATGTAACCGCAAAGTCGTCGCGAACTTGCGAAGGTATCTTTTTTCGCAATTCCGTCGCAAATTTGCGATGGAATTGCGATCAAGTCTTCTTAAGTCGCAATTCCGTCGCAAGACGTTCGCAAAATTGCGACGGAATTAGTTCCGTCGCAATTTTGCGATGGACTTGCGACGATTGCTTATTCCGTCGCAACACCGTCGCAAATCCATCGCAACTTTGCGACGGAATAAATTCCGTCGCAAAGTTCCGTCGCAAATACGCTGTATTCTTGTAGTGAAGATAGCGAAATGCTCAAAAGACTATGAACCAGCAATTGAAGCTTTCCAGAAAGCTCTTACAGAGCACCACAACCCTGAGACGTTGAAGAAGCTTAACGAGGCGGAAAGAGCAAAGAGAGAGTGGGAGCAGAAGGAGTATTTCGACCCTAAGATTGGAGATGAAGAGCGTGAGAAAGGTGTCTGCTTTTGCAAATTAAATTAATCTTGTTTTTGTGTGAGAA
Source organism: Erythrophleum ivorense (assembly GCA_026724425.1). Taxonomy (NCBI): domain Eukaryota; kingdom Viridiplantae; phylum Streptophyta; class Magnoliopsida; order Fabales; family Fabaceae; genus Erythrophleum; species Erythrophleum ivorense. The sequence goes on along the minus strand of JAIUCV010001376.1, from coordinate 10,883 downwards.
AAGCTAGCATTTTACTGATACACTGCTTTCAATACAGGTAATGAGTTCTTCAAGGAGCAGAAGTATCATGATGCTATAAAACATTACACTGAAGCAATCAAAAGGAATCCAAAAGACCCGAAAGTAAGTCCGCTTATTCATTCTTATGTTCTCAATGTTTTCTACTATGAGTTCCTATTTTGACTGTTTGAATAACTTATCTGCGTTTTTTTGCACCCAATGTTAGGCATATAGCAACAGGGGTTCAAGCAAGGAAGATTGATCAGCTTGTTTTCCGCGAGATGGTTGCTAAGTCAATTATCAGCATGATCTTCCATTTTCTTATGTTGAATACGAAAAAGTCAGAGCTGTCTGGAAGTATTTGAACGCTGATGTGCAAGTCATTTGTCGTAACACAGCTGTCGCAGATGTCACCAAATTCTATGAAAATGAGAAAGCTGCATTGAAAAGGGAATTGAGAAACCTTCCTGGTCGGATCAGCTTCACTTCTGATTTGTGGACCGCAGTGACAGATGAAGGCTATATGTGTTTGACAGCACATTACATAGACAGGAACTGGCAATTGAAGAACAAGATCCTAGTATTCAATGCACTGCCACCTTCACATTCAGGTGTGAAGTTAGCTATGCATCTTCTTGAGATGTTGAAAGAATGGGGAATTGAGAAAAATGTGTTTTCCCTCACCCTAGACAATGCTACTAGCAATGACTGTATGCAAGATATCCTGAAATCTCAGCTGGTTTTGCGTGATGATCTGTTGCGTAAAGGAGAATTCTTTCATGTTAGGTGTTCAACTCATATCCTCAATTTGATTGTGCAAGACGGTCTCAAAGTGATTGTAAGTTCTTTGCAGAAAACCAGGGAGAGTATCAAGTATGTGACAGCTTCTGAATCCCGTGAGATTACGTTTAAAAGAAGCTGTGAATCTGCGCGTGTTCAAGAGCAGAGGGAATTGATTTTGGATGTGCCAACTAGGTGGAATTCGACTTACAAAATGCTTGAGAGGGCTCTCAAGTATCGAGCTGGTTTTAGCAATCTAAAAACGATGGATGAAAACTTCAGGAGTAATCCTACGAATGAAGAATGGGATCGAGCAAAAGCAATTTGTGATTTTCTGGAGCCGTTTGATGAGATGATCACAAAGCTTATATCAGGTTCGACATATCCGACTTCAAACTTGTATTTCTACCAGGTTTGGAAAATCCACCACTGGCTGCGAGTGAATGAGTATAATAGTGACGAGATTGTGAGGGAAATGGTCATTCCGATGAAAGAGAAATTCGATAAGTATTGGGAAGAAGTTAGTGACATTTTTGCGATAGCTACCATCTTGGATCCTCGCTTGAAGCTTTCACTTGTAGAGTACTATTTTGAGAGCCTTTATAGGACTACTTGGAAAGCGAAGATTGAGCACCTGCGTAGTAAACTGAAGGTGCTTTTTGAAGCATATGAAAACAAGCCAAAGTCTAACTCACCATCTACACAGTCACGAGAATCTGACCCAAATGAAGATTTTGGTGGAGCAAAAAAGAGTGGATTTAATAACTACGATGCAAGTTCAGATTTGTATACTTTAAACATTTAGTTACTTATGTTATATGTTATGGTTATTAGTTATGTTTTTCATTACGATCTGTTTTTCTTGTTTTATGTCTTTGCTTTCAGGATTTCTTCGCTTTTAGAAAGTCAAATATTGCTGTTAGTGGAAAGTCTTCACTGGAAATTTATCTCGATGAACCGCCTCTTGATCCAGCCAATTTTAAGAGTATTGACCTCCTAGATTGGTGGAAAGACAACTCAAAACGATTTGGTGAGCTATCTTCAGTGGCATGCGATGTGCTTAGCATACCTATCACAACAGTAGCTTCGGAATCCTCATTCAGCATTGTAGGTCGAGTTTTGAACAAATATCGAAGCCGCTTACTTCCTAAAAACGTTCAAGCTTTGATATGCAGTCGCAATTGGCTTAAGGGTTTCGAAGCATATGAGAACGGTAAACAACAAAGCCTAGATACGACACTGTCTTATGCCATGTTAATATTCCATTTAACTTGCTGTTTGACACAAATGCAGAGGAGGCTGAAAACTTGGTTGAAGAAGATGAGACATTACCACCTTCTCAATCCACTGTCAGTGACCGAAATGCAAGTTGATGATCAAATGATATGTGTGTTCGGATCAGGTCTGTTTTGTTGTCTTTCTTCATTTTCTTATGTTTAATGTTGAGAAATCCAGTGATAGCTTTCTTCTCCACAAATATTGTGTGATGTTTTTTTCAGTCATAAGTTAATGAAATGCAAGAGAATTAGACATGTTTGAGTAGTATGCTTTGTCGTAAGATTCTTGACCAGTTAGATTGAGAAGTCAAACTTGACTGCATTGTTGATTTGGTTTGGTTTCATCATTGCTTGCGTGATTGGTGATAACCCTTTGGCTGTTAAGAATACTTCTCGTGGCTTTTAAGTATACATGTCATTGATTTCTGATTTTTAATTATTGATGATTAAGGACTTATATGCATATTGAATATGTCTTTAGGTTTGTTTCATCAGTCAAATGGCTGTATGTTCTTCCTGCTCCGGATCAGCTAGTTTCAGTTTCAGTTTTGACGTATGATGGTGAAGAGGAAATTAACGTTAGGGAAAAGCCATGTTTGGTGTTCTATTTGGTTCTCAAATTACAAACTTTCCAGTTTAGAGTTTTGGTATGAATAAGATTTCATTTTGTATTTAAGTTTAGAATTTCTTTACTTTGCTATCGGATCTCTGTTTTTACTTTCATGGTTGGTTTGATTATTTGAATGATGCTTTGTGTTAGACAATGAAGATTTCAGGTTTTTATTATAATGTCATGACTCATAAGTTAGTTTTCGCATTCGTAAGGAAATAAATCACAAGTTTTGTCAATACATGTTTGGTTCTGTTTTATACACACATCAAGAAAAGCAATTGCAGAGTCTCGATTGCAGTCTCAAAGAGAATAGCAAGTTACAGAGAATAGCAAGTAAAAGATGAAAGAACATATATCTTTGGTAAACTTGGAATATGTCTTTGATTGTCAATATTACAAATTTGAGTAAAAACATACAGGTTTAAACATATATCTTTGGTGAACTTGGAATATGTCTTTGATTGTCAATATTACAAATTTGAGTAAAAACATACAGGTTTGGTTAAACATACACAAGAGTACGATTGTCTTAGGTTTGATTCTATTTACATTATATCTCCCTTTAGCCTAGAAAGCAGCATTGTGAAACAAAGAGAAAGAGGTTTATGTTGACCCGTGGGCTGACCCGCATAACCGCCAATGTAACGCGGTGCGGGTTTGGGTCGAGCTATTGGAAACCGCAGCCCGCAGCGGTCCAACCCGCATGATCTACCGGAGAAGTGAAACCGCGGCGGTCCAGTAGCTACGAGTATGTGACCACACAAAAAAATGTATACAAATAACACAAAATATCTTATATATTATTTTTGTGAATTAAAATCTTTTTGTGTGAATTAAGTCTAGAATTTTAATTTTTTTAACAAAAAAAATGACAATTTTTAAGAAATACACCTCTTGGGTGTCAGTTTTCAAAACTACACCTCTAATGTGTTAATTTTCAAAACTACATTTTTTCCAAATTTTAATATATAAGTTTGGGTTCACTAATCCTTAACTAGGGTTTAGATTTTGGAGTTTATGGTTTAGATTTAAGGGTTCAAGATTAGATTTTTGGGTTTAGGGTTTAGGATTTAAGGGTTCAAGATTAAATTTTAGGGTTTAGAGTTACTTTAATCAATGAAAAAATTGTAGTTTTGAAAATTGACACCCTAGAGGTGTAGTTTTGAAAATTGACACAAAAAAATGTATAGTTTTAAAATTTCCCCAATAAAAATCGAGTTTTTTGTTCCAAATATGTCTTTTCTCTGGTTAAAAGAAAAAACAATCAAATTTTACAGCACTATACATAAAAACAATATATATGCCTTGATGAAATAGAAACATTGGCCTATGGCCTCATATTCTTAAAAAAATTGAGGAGGTTTATTGTTATACAAATGTGTTCTTCTATCCTTAATTGTTAATAATTTATAATATCCACACTTATATACTTTATTATCATTGCATTGGTAAAACTAATAGTGTTGCCTTTTTTTAGAAATGATTTTCAAACGGTTTACATTCTCACTGCATCTTGATGAACATTATTTTTCTAAGTCGTACAAAATCGTTTTCGTCTATATTAACTTGCCCATCTTGTTTTATTGACTTTTTTTTTTAAAATGAAAAATTCCAGTCCATTACCCAAAATTAATTAGTGTAAACCTTGTATAGTAAATAAACTATGATAAACAGTAAATACTTTTATTTCATATGATTTTAGAGATTGTTTTAGTCCCTGCCTCCGGCCTTTAATAGCCTAGGCACGCCCAACGTCAACGCATTACACATTTCTCACTTGTATTCAAAACAACAGAAAATATTTATAGAGAAATTGGCATTTGATCAAAGAGACTCTCTGTCTCCCTGATTCATCTTCTTTAACATAATTGATCAAAAATATGTGACTTATAAAGATGAGGACATCTAAACGATATTGATTTCTGTCTGGAACATAAGAAACATGAGGTAAGGATGTTTAAGCGAACACTTCTCAGGGGAAAAAGAAAAGTCCATAATGGCGTATAAGGTAAGTTGCAGCTAGCGAGAATCAGGTCATTTTAAATGGAGTGTCCTTTTCTTGAAATTTATAATCTACATGCAATGCAATTTTCAAACTTTCGAATTCAATTATTCTTCAGGCACTAACACTCTGATGTCTTTTGAATGAAGAAACTTACAAGTCCTCTCTGATCTGTGTTTGGCACAAAAAACATGAATGGGGATGTTATTCATCATCAACTGCAAAAGAAGGATAATGTGACCAGACGATGACCAGACGATTCTATCTCACAGCAAACTACAAAACTCTTTCTAATAGAATGTGATTCTATTCATCAAGAATATGATAACTCCAAATGCAAAATAATTATCAGATACACTCATTTTCTTCTTCTATATATATACCCCAATCCAATACACATAAATTAAAGCTTTAACGTGTAATTTTGTTATACATGAATTTGAATTTTAAAGCAGATAACCAGATGAATCCGTTTAGCTTTATAAGCTGAAGCTAAACAACGATGATGCGGTCGGGTGAAATGACAACAGAATAAGGGAGTGATTATGGAGGTACGGTTTAACTGATCTGAATAAAAATGGCACGATTCTTTTTCTTGTCCTCAATTGGTAAAACTAAAAGAGTAAAAACGATGTAATATTTACTCCACCATTATAGATAAGTTAACGGAGCTAAACATTAAAAAAAGGGGAAAATATGTGACTTACAATCAGATCCATAATTTTCTCCCAAGTAACTATCTAAACGAATCCTTAATTATCATCACATTTTAAAGTTTAAACCTGGATTTCAGCAATCTAGTGGCGTAAAATTCTTAACCGTATTAGCCTAAAAAAATTAATACCTTTCCGTTATAACCCGAAAATTAATTAATTACACTTACAAAACAAAAAATCTCACCTTAATTACGTGGCGCAAGGTATCCACTTAAAACACGAGGCAAAATACACGTGGATCACAGGCAGAGACAATAAAAGCCACTCCTCCTCTCCACTTCCACAAGTCCTCAAATCCATAATGAATCATCTAAATTTTGTCATTTTGTTTTACTTTCAATAATTGTTTTTGGTTATGATTCATTTTATTTATTTACTTAATAAAAATACATTACTTCTTTGATTTTTTTTTATATATGAAAAATGAGCTCAACGTTCAACGATCACCATCATCCCCACCATCCAAAGAGAGAACCAAATGACAACTCCGGCGCCGGTGTCGGAATCGTATATCCTCCGTCGCCGTCGCCGTCTCCGTTGCTAAAACTTAACAAAGACTCTCACGTTATCAAAAAGCCACTCTCTCCATCGTCTTCTTCCTCCGCGGCGAAGCCTCGCCAGCCGGTGATCATCTACACAAACACCCCCAAAATCATACACACTAATCCCAAAGATTTCATGGCTCTTGTTCAAAAACTCACCGGAATGTCCCGCTCCGACGAAGATCCCGGCGTTAACGCGACAACGGATCGTGGAGGAAAGTCAATCAACCGGAGCGTCTCCGATCTAACCGTCGACCGGAAAATGAATCGGAATCGCAGCGGTGGCGGCAATACAAGCTACAACAGAAGCTACTCCGGCGCCGGAGCCGGTAACGGAAGGGGGGTGTTCTTCAACAATGCGACGATTAGCGAAGATAGCGAATCCTCGTCGGTGATAACAACAGATGAGAACATGGGAGAACATGGACAGGTCAATTCGTCTCTTCCGTATTCATCGGTGTCTATTCCTCCGCCGCCTCATCCTCCTCCGCCGCCGCCGCCACCGGCTCCGTCGATGTACGATGCGACCGGGATTAACTATGGCAATTACTTTTCGACATTTCCAATATTCCCGCCGGCGAATCCAGCCGACAGTTTTCTGTGCGGGAATCAACCGTTTGCGAGTTTTGATGATCCGCTTTACTTCGCGCCCAATATGAGAAGCTCTTTCTCTTCTTCTTCCTCTTCTGGTTTCGATGGCTTGACGGAGTTTCGCGACTTTTAATTAACTGTCCGGCGTCGTTTCAAATGAGAAATTACATTATTTTTTTGTTCTCAAAGGGACTAATAAATTTTGGCATTAGTTTACTTATAATTTTGGCATTAGTTATGATCCGTTTACTTGTACTCGAAACAATGTTTTCTGTGATCATTTCTTAGTTCACATAGTGTTTCTTTTTCTTTTTTCAATTTTCCAATTTCACAAGACTTTTTCTGTTATGGGTAATCTAATTTATCGTCTGGTTTTAACATTTTAATACAGTTGGATTGTTTTTTTTTTTTTTGATAAAAATACAGTTGGATTTGATAAAAAAAAATAATTTGGATTTCAATTCCGTTTTAGATTAAAAGTAATTTCAAATTATAAATAAAGGAACAAATATATAAGAAAAGCGTGTATGTACGTACACCAATACTATTATTGACTCTGTTACCGCCGAGATTGGGCATGGTTCTGTATCTAACGAGTCGAGTCTTATGTTGGTCACAGAGAAAAAGGTCATGAAGAAACCAAACTAGTCCATGACTTAACATCTGCAGTATATAATATAATGTACACATAAAAACTTTTCAGGCAGGCCCAAAACTACCTGAATTTTTTTGTCTTATTTCAAATTTGTTAAACAGTTTATCCGATTCAAGATTTGGCTCACAAGATTGACTCATTTACACAAAAAATGACAAAACTGAGAAGAAACAAAAAAAAAAACACTGCATACATACATACATACATACATAATACATTTATAAGTATAAAAATCAAGTATATGTACATACAAGTACAACTGTGCAACTATAAAAACGGCCGTTCCCTTCCCTCATTGCTTCTTCTTCTTCTTATCGTTCTTGTCATGTTGGAGGATCACAGGAGCTGCCGGTATACTAAACCACCACTCTCTCAACCGCCTCATCAGCCTCTCCGTGCTCGATCTCCGTGGCGGCGAGTATCTTGTGAAAAGCTCCACAAACACCACTAGAATCAAGTATCGTACTGGAACAAAGGCCATTGACGTCGCTGCAACCACCATCGCAACCGCAAACTTCTCACTCGCCTGAAATAGCAGTTTTTAATCGCGGTTAAACACAGGGAGCTGGAGAAACCGTTTGTGTTAAAAAGTAAGAGGGAGGGACAAACCTGAGGGAAAAGCGAGAATAGTAAAGCTCGGAACTTGAGGAGGACTATGTTTCCATCTTGAATGTTCTGTTCGAGCTGCGAGATCCCGTTTTGGACCGCCAAAAGCTGTTCCATCGTGTTCATCGGAGGAGGAGCGGTTACTTTCAGCTCAATCATGAGCTTTTCTCTGCTGATACATCTTGTTAGAACCATGAACATTGCAGAGAAGAGAGACGCCAGAGCTAAGATATAAACAACCCATCCTTTCCAAATTATGAAACTGGTGAAGAGACAGAAAACAATAGACTTCTTGGGATCATCCCAATATATCAGAGACATAATCAAGTTCCCAGTTTCCTTTATCGGAAGCATCAGTTCCTGAAAACAAATCAACATTTTATAAGATGCGGTCAAAAAACTTCCATTAGAAACTTTTCTTCTTCTGTTTTCTCTACCTTCATGACGGCTATGTTGGTATCAATGCCATCCATTTTAACTCCATTAATCGTCTCTTGCGCAAGCACTACCTTTTCGTAGTTCTTACGCGACTCCTTCACTGCTCTCTCTAATGGATTCACATCTCCAACCACTACTTCACCCACCACAAGACTACTCGTCTCACTCGTTCTTCTCCTTGGACTCGATCCTCCAAACACAGAACCCAGCTGCGAAACCATATCTGAAGCTGAGGAGTGTAATGTCCCTGGTAAATAAAATCACATACACATTAGACATAAAGCTTTCAGTCATCACAATCTTGGTCATGGTCAAGAAAATGATCTTGACAAGAAGTAGTGTAACCTGTATCTTTGGATTTATTTGATCGATGGTGCTCTCTTGAAGTAGACATCTCAGCAAGAGTCTCAAGAATCAGATCTCCACCAGGAAGCTGATCACAGAGATTGAAGGGGAGAAGGTTTTCGTAACGCATAGAATTTGTCAAACTGAGTTCTTGGATAGCTTGCACACGTATAATGCCAAGCACAGCCTTTGAGAGTGCTTCGTCTCTTGCCAAACCCGTGATTTTGTACTTGTTTATGTATCTGTGAACGTATAATACTTCTCGTATAGCAGCGAGCCAGTAATCACGGCGTGTGTGGCCTTTAAGCTCTGGGAATTCTATTACCACCGGTTCTGATCTAGAAAACAGAGCCAAATAAAAGCTGTTAATTAGGCCATTCACAAAACAGAGCATTTTAAGAGATTATGATCAATTCAATGGAAAAAGAAGAAGACGGCCTTACAGAGATATAGACTTGTAAGAAACAGCCTTGTCGAAAAGCCGAGTGCCCCAAGGACCAGTTAGCTCGGGTTTAACTATTTGCTTTAGATCTTCAGATAGGTCATATCGCTTTGGTTTGTCATAAGACACGACCTTTAAGGCCTCAAAATAGAGTGAGTGGTCTGTCAGGATCAAGCGACCTGAATAGTATCATGGCAAAAGTGAGCGGTATGTATGTAGACATGCTCAAGACCGTGACAACAACAAAAATTACCTGGCCATGTTGATATTCCAACATGTTCGAGAACTGGTTGCGTAGTAACTGTCCCGTCTATCTCCAGAATCTTATCTCTTTTTGATCGAACACCAGAAAGCAGAGATGATTCGGACTGAGTCCTCATCTTCTTTATTGCTCTACAAATCAAAGACAAGAAAGCTGTCTACACAATGATTCTTAACAAAGGAGTTTCGGTTCTAAGGATAGAGAAACTTTACCTCTCAAGTCCATATAAGTACTTGTCATAAACAGAGAACTGTAGCCGACCGCTCGTTGATGAAGTTAGCATTTCAAACAGATTTTCACAGATGATCACATCAGCTATTATAGGAACTGCTGGTGCTATCCGTGAGAAGGCTTCTAAACTCACTGTTGCATCTTCATCTACCTGTTTATAAGGGAACGATTCTCTATAAAGATTGCAGAAGAAAATGAAAATATAAATAAATAAAGAGCCCTTACACTGAGCAAAGCCTGGCTAGAAACAGATGGGACTTCCCAGACGACCATCATGTCAAAGGTTAAACGCCGAAACTTTTTATCGCCTAGATGACCTGTCACTCCCACAGACAGTGAAAGTGCCCTGAAACAACAATACTCTAGAAAGTTCCTTGCAAATAAAGAAGGCTGCTTCAGAGATTCAAATGCCTCTTGTTTGAAACTATCTCTCAGGTCATTTGCAGAAACACCAAGTATTCTGCATTCATTATGCATCAAATGCTTGCATTGATATGTGTCTAAATACAACAATTTAAAACAGCAAAGAAAAAAAGAAAAAAAGTAGCTTATCTTGATCAAAGCCTAACAAGGCCTAGCAAATTACTTACTTGGAACACCTACGGACAACCACATTGGCCACAGGAGAAAGCTCAGGTATCCAATTGGTGCCAGCAGATGGAGATGTTCCCATTTCCTCGATTTCTTCATCGAAAGAAGTTTGTTTCCCGAGCAACCATTTGAAAGAAGTATCTTTCACCAAACCTTCCAGCATATTCCTTGTTTTGCTGCTCGACATAGCAAAAAGCTCTCCTTACCTTTTCGATTCAGGATGATACCAATTATATGAGATTACAAGAATTGAGCACAATTCATAATTAAAGAGCAATACATAGACTCCTATGTGATCTCTCTACTGCTTTCATCATAGCTAATCCAAAATTGAAAATACTAACACAGACTATAATCAATCACCTCAAACCTAGAGAGAAAAGCGTCGGGGATTTTGACAAGCATTCCCCAAAAACACGCCTGAAATTAACTCCTAAACAGCTTTTGATCTCAGCGAGGCCACCTCAGATTGAACTTTTTAAAGTGTTTGCCCACAATCCATACGCTTCTTCTTCGTTGTCGAATTCTCTATCAATTTAGGACTCTTGATTCGTCGAGAAACTGTATCAAATGGGTCCTCTCGATTCTCAGATTCTTGCCTTGATTTGGGGTTTATCGAAAAAGGAAACACGCGACGAGAGAAGCAAGAAACACGAAGACGGAGGAGGAGGAGGAGGAGGAGGAGGAGAGAGCGACGGAAGATGGTAAGAAAGGCTCCCAATTGTATCGTTCACGGTCTCGCTAAGACACGGTCACAAAACACGTGATGCAAAACTTGGTTTTTAATACATT